>CAUYQV010019497.1:0-43814 GCA_963574575.1 Galagoides demidoff | reverse complement strand
TTTGTCACCCTCAGTAGAGTGCCAAGGCGTCATAGCTCAAAGTTACCTCCAGCTCTTGGGCTTAGGCTATTCTCTTCCATGAGCCTCCCAAGTAGCTGGGACTACAGGTGCCTGCCACAATGCCCAGCTACTTTTTTGTTGCAGTTTGGCCATGGCTGGGTGTGAACCCGCCACCCTTGCTATATGGGGCTGGCGCCCTACTCACTGAGCCACAGGTGCCACCCAATAGCTGATACTGTTTTGCTAAGTGCTTTACACCTATTAACCTTCACTCATCCAAATTAGATATTATCATCCCTATTTTTCAGTTTAGGAAACAAAACTTAAATAACTTTCCTAAGGTTAAACAGCACTTAAGTGACAAGGCCAAGAATCAAACTCTACACAACCGGTCTTTTTTTTGGAGACAGAGTCTCAAACTGTTGCCCTGGGTAGAGTGCTGTAGCATCACAGCTCACAGCAACCTCCAACTCTCCGGCTTAAGCGACTCTCTTGCCTCAGCCTCCCAAGTAGCTGGGACTACAGGCGCATGCCACAACGCCCAGCTATTTTTTGTTGCAGTTTGGCTGAGGCCAGGTTTGAACCCACCACCCTCAGTATATGGGCCAGCGCCCTACTGAAAGAGCCACAGGCGCCACCCCGGCTATTTTTTTTTTTGGTTATAGTTGTCATTGTTGTTTGGCAAGCCCGGCTGGATTCAAACCCACCAGCTCACCAGTGTATATGTCTGGTGCCCTAGCCACTGGATTTGAATCCACCAGTTTATGCAGTGTATATGGCTAGTGCCCGAGCTGCTTGAGCTACAGGCGGCGAGCCTACATGACTGATATTAAAGACAGTAACCATAGTGGCTCACATTTGTAATCCTAGCACTCTGGGATGTCAAAGTAGGAGGACTGCTTGCGCTCAGGAGTTCAAGACCAGCCTAAGCAAGAGTGAGAACCGCCCCCACCCTGTCTCTACTAAAAATAGAAAAACTAGCCAAGTGTTGAGGCAAATGTTTATAGTTCCAGCTACTTGGGAAGCTGAGGCATGAGCATCGCTTGAGCCCAAGAGTTTGAGGTTGGTGAGTTAGGCTGACCCCACAGCACTCTACCCAGGGTGACATGAGACTCTGTCTCAAAAAAAAGCAGCATCTACAGAGAAATTCTGCTTGTAGACTGCAGTTTCAGCTGATTCAAGGAGTTCCACTCTACTCTTCCTGATGGCCTGCCCTGTGAATTTTTTTTTTTTTTGAGACAGAGTCTCACTATGTTGCCCTCAGTAGAGTGTTGTTGCATCACAGCTCACAGCAACCTCAAAGTCTTGGGCTTAAGCGATTCTCTTGCCTCAGCCTCCCAAGTAGGTGGGACTACAGGTGCCTGCCATTACACCCAGCTATTTTGTTGTTATAGTTGTGATTGTTGTTTAGCAGGCTCAGGTGGCCCCAGCCATGGTGTAACTGGCTGGTGCCCTAGTCACTGAACTACAGGAATCAAGCCTATTTATTTATTTATTTAGAGATAGAGTCTCACTTTGTTGCCTTCAGCAGAGTGCTGTGATGTCATAGCTCACAGCAACCTCAAACTCTTGGGCTTAAGAAATCCTCTTGCCTCAACCTCCCAAGTAGCTGGGACCTGCTACAACGCCTGGCTATTTTTAGAGATTGGGTCTTGGTCTTGCCCAGGCTGATCTCAAATGCCTGAGCTCAGGCAATCTACCTGCCTTGGCCTCCCAAAGTAATAGGATTACAGGTGTGAGCCTCCTAGCCCAGCTTTGTTCTCTTATTTTCAGAGAGAGAATCTCACTTTATCCTCCTCAGTAGAATGCTGTGGCGTTACACCTCACAGCAGCCTCCAACTCCTGGGCTTAGGCAATTCTCTTGCCTCAGCCTCCTGATAGCGGGGACTACAGGTGCTGCCACAATGCCCTGCTATTTTTTGTTGCAGTTTGGCCAGGGCCCGGTTCGAACCACTACCCTCAGTATATGGGGCCAGCGCCTTACCCACTGAGTCATAGGCACTACCCAGTTCTCTTATTTTTAATGATTTGTGTGCTTATCCCTTTAAACTGCTAGCACCACAAGGACAAATATTGCAGGCGTTTCAACTCTGTATCCTCAAATCTTAGCTTTGCATTAAGATGTTAATAAATGTGGATTACTATACAAACCACAGTTCTCCTCATCTTTGGCAGAAGGGCTGAAGACAATTCCAGGCGCTCTCCCATCCCCAAAGGCAAGCCTGCCCAGAGTACCATACTAGGACAGTATCCTTGAAGATGTTTCTCTATCTTTAGACCCCAGTTCAGGTTCCCATCTAGTAACTTCAGGTTTGTCTTCTTCAAGTCTGAGCTATGACTGCAAATGTGTATGGTCTTGGGGCCTGCGTCTGCTGGAACACAGCCCCAGCCAGGGGCCCACTAGGATGGGAATTCTCTAGTCTCTCCCTAGGTTTGACCTTTGTAGGGTTGTTGACCTGTCTCTAGTCTTTCTGGCAGCCTCTTTCTTTGTGTCTCTGTCTCTTTGTCTCTACTTGTTTCACAGACAGCAGTCTTTTGTTCCTCTGCCGGAGGCCTGTTCCTCTCCAGGCTCCCTGCCTCTTTCTCATTGCTCCTCAGTGACTTTATATCTCTTATCAGTTTCTACATCTCTTTGTCTCTAGCGGCCCATCTCATATTCCGGTATTTTTGGTGGGTCGCTGTCCCCTCCATCTCCCTCTGGCCCTCACGTCCTCTCTGATTTAGGGTTCTTCTGTGAGAATTTTGGAGTCTCTGGCTCAGGTCTCCGTTCCAGGCCCTAGATGCGATTCCATCTGCCTGCCTCTCCTCCGCGGCATTTACCAGGTGTCTGCCTCTAGGCTCTGCTCCTGCCTCGGTCTCCCCAAGCCCCCAGCCCCCACCCCCGGCCCTCGGCCTCTACGACCAGCCCGGCTTTGTTTCCAGTGTCTTGGCGCCCCGCCCCGCCCCGTCTGGGGTCTCCGCCGCCCTTTGTCTGCCTGGTCTCTCCCCCATCCCCTTCCCTGGGTCCGTCTTTGGATCCCTCTTTCTTTGTCTCTCACGGACCCGAGTGGCTGGCGCTATCGGCTAGCCAGGGAGGTCGGTACGAATGGCCTGCGACACAGCAACAATTTGAAAGAGTCTTCGGCCCTCATTGCCCACCTGCAGCCCAGGAGGCACACGGTTAATACCACAGAGTTCGGGCCACTGTCCTCGGCTTAGAGTAGCCCCTGCGGCCACACGCAGCCGCCCGCTGGCCACCGAGCTCCCGCCAAGGCGGGCGGCCCCCACAGGCACGCAGCTCCTCCAAGGTCCTAGAGCGGCTCTGTGCGCCCCGCGCTTCCGCTTCCCGTCCCCGCCCCCGACAGCCGCCCCCGGGACGCCTGGGTCCAAGCCCCTTCCCGGTTTGGCTCGTAGCCCGCATCCCGGAGCTGTCGGCGGCTTGGGCATTCGCACCCCGCGGAGGGGCTCCGGAGCGCGCCGGAGTGGCAGCGCCAGAGGCGGCCGACAAGGTGAGAGGGGAGGCTGCGTGCCTGGAGGAGCGGCGGTGTAGGGGCGGTCGGCGGCGCGGGCGGGGGTCACCAGGAGCCGCGCCCCGAGCCCAGCGCCTACGACCCGACTGCCCGGCGCGGGCGCCGGCCGGCAGAGGGCAGTGGCAGAGCGCCACGGGCCACACATGGCTGTGTGACCGCAGGATTATGTGGCCGTCCTTTTGCTCAGGGTGGTGTGCCGGCGATGGAGCGCGCGGCAGAGCCCTGGGACCCGGATCTCCATGGCCCGGAGGAGAGGCAGCAACTGAGAGGTGTCCGCACAGGTGAGGGCCGCGGCCGCGCGCCACCATGGACAGGTAATGGCCGGGTGAGGGTCTCCGGTACTGGGTTTTGCAGCGCTGAGACCAAGAAAATTAGGACTGAAGCTATGCCTCTGGGAGAGGGGGGAGGGGAGCAAAACCCGAGGGAGGGACCCTGCTTTTTTGAGCATCTACTGTGCGCTAGACTTTGAGGGGCATCTTCTCAAGGACTCTCTCCCTCCCCCCACAGTCTCCACCATGCTCCCTGCCTCTGCCCTACTTCAGGACTCTTTCTGTGTCTTGGCAATTGAAAGAGCCTCCCTTCTATCCTTTTCACTCCAATAATGTACTGTGCAGCCAGATTGATCTAAGTCCAGATCTCATCCTGTCTTCTCAAAAGCCTGTTGTAGCTCCTGTCTACTTATTAAAAACCTTAGCCTAGTGTTCAGTTTAAATCTTACATGCTCAGCCCTGCCTTCCATTTCTCTCCCTGATTTCTCTTTGCTCTGCTGTGGATGCTGGTTCCTATTTCCTTATCTCTTATCTCTCTTGTGATAACATTATTATTCTGAACCCACAATTATAATTATTGATACTTTACCTTATTTCTCCTGCCAATTCAAAGCATCTTGGATAAGTGTCTAGGTCCCTTAGGGTACCCACAGGGTGACTAAAGTAATAAATTACCCAGTGGGCTAATATAACAAGGTGCAATAGAAAGCAAACCTCACATTTTCCAAATATAGACACAACAAGGTAGTGGTTAACACAGGTGTCAGACAAAACTGAGTTAGAAACTAGGCTTTGTTACTTTCTAACCTTTATAATCTCCAGCAAGTGACTTAAATTCTCAGAGTCTCTGTGCTTACAAAAGTAAAATGAGAGGCCAGGCACAGTTGCTCAAGCCTATATTCCTAGCACTGTAGGAGGCTGAGGCAGGTGGATTGCTTGAGCTCAGGAGTTCTAGATAAGCTGGAGCAAGAAGACCCTGTCTCTACTAAAAATAGAAAACCTTGCTGAGCATCATGGCAGGTGCCTGTAGTCTCAGCTACTGGGGAGGCTGAGGCAGGTGGATCATTTGAGCCCAAGAGTTTGAGGTTGCTGTGAGCTACAGTGACGCCATGGCACTCTATCCAGGGTGATTAAAAAAAAAATTAGGATGGTGGCTGTCCTCTTGCTCAGGGTGGTGTGCCGGCAATGGAGCGTGTGGCAGAGCCCTGGGACCCAGATATCCATGACCCAGAGGAGAGGCAGCAGCTGAGAGGTAGTTTAGTGGGTAGGGCGCCAGCCACATACACTGAGGCTGGAGGGTTCGAACCTGCTCCAGGCCAGCTAAAGCAACAATGACAATTGCATCCAAAAAAAAAAAAATGCCGGGCGTTGTTGCAGGCGCCTGTAGTCCCAGCTACTCAGGAGGCTGAGGCAAGAGAATTGCTTAAGTCCAAGAATTGGAGATTACTGGGAGCTGTGATGCCGTGGCACTCTATCAAGGACAACATAGTGAGACTCTGTCTCAAAATAAAATGAGGATGGTAACAGTATAATTTCATAGCCCTCTAAGACTAATAATGCTTAGTTCAATGATTGGCATGTGTTAAGGGCATAGTAAAGGGAAGTTGTTACTGAGAGATGCAGATAATAAGTGCTGTAGAAATTCAGAGGAGAGACAGTGAGAAAGATAGATTCTCTTTTTTTTTCTCTTTTTTTTTGTAGAAACAGAGTCTCACTTTGTTGTCCTTGATAGAGTGCCGTGGCGTCACACAGCTCACACCAACATCCAACTCCTGGGCTTAAGCAATTCTCTTGCCTCAGCCTCCCGAGTAGCTGGGACTACAGGTGCCTACCACAATGCCCTACTATTTTTTGGTTGCAGTTTGGCCAGGACCGGGTTTGAACCCACCGCCCTTGGTATATGGGGCTGGCGCCCTACTCACTGAGCCACAGGTGCCGCCCCAAGAAAGATAGCTTCTCATGACCACAGATTGTTAAGTCTTCCTGGGGTATTTATTATCAAAGATAAGGGCTGAGCCAAAGGGCAGTGTCTACAACTCCCTTTCTTTCCTCAGGTCTAGGGAGTGAGAATGTGGAGCTTTCTCAAACGGATGAGTATGATCATACAACACAAGAGGATGACTTGGGGTTCAAAGAAGAAGATTTGGCCCCAGGTCATGAAGTGGGAAATGCCTCCCTCAAACCCGATGGCATCCAGACATGGGATGACTTATGGGTCCAGAGAGAGGGGCTAGGAAAGCCTCAACCTCGGGATAGAGCTCCCCGCCTCCTGGGAGAACCACGGTGGGGCCAGGCTAGTAGTGATCGGGCTGCTGTGTGTGGTGAGTGTGGTAAGAGCTTCCGGCAGATGTCAGATCTGGTAAAACATCAGCGGACCCACACAGGGGAGAAACCCTATAAGTGCGGGGTCTGTGGCAAGGGCTTTGGGGATAGCTCTGCCCGTATCAAACACCAGCGAACGCATAGTGGTGAGAAACCCTACAGAACCCGGCCACCAACCCAGGGCCCTCCAAAGATTCCTCGGCCCCGGATCCCTGCTGGCGAGCGCCCCACTATCTGTGGTGAATGTGGCAAGAGCTTTCGACAGAGTTCTGACCTGGTAAAACACCAGCGGACACACACAGGTGAGAAGCCCTACAAGTGTGGCATCTGTGGCAAGGGCTTTGGTGATAGTTCTGCCCGAATAAAGCACCAGCGGACACACCGAGGAGAGCAGCCACCCCAGCCAGTAATCCCCCGACGGCAGCCCTCTCGGGCAGCTACAGCAGCTGTGCAGGGACCCAAGGCCCAGGACAAGCCATATATCTGCACTGATTGTGGCAAAAGGTTTGTGCTTAGCTGCAGCCTCTTGAGCCACCAGCGCAGTCACCTGGGGCCCAAGCCCTTTGGCTGTGATGTGTGTGGAAAGGAGTTTGCCCGGGGCTCAGACCTGGTGAAGCACCTACGGGTGCACACAGGAGAGAAGCCCTACCTCTGCCCTGAGTGTGGCAAGGGTTTTGCTGACAGTTCCGCCCGAGTCAAGCACCTCCGCACCCACAGTGGTGAGAGGCCTCACGCTTGCCCAGAATGCGACCGCACCTTCAGTGTCAGCTCCACCCTTCTTCGCCACCGCCTCACACACATAGAGCCCCAGGACTTCAGCTTCCCAGGCTACCCCCTAGCTCCCCTGATCCCCAGCCCTCCCCCACCTCCTCTTGGCACCAGCCCCCCACTGACACCTCGAAGCCCTTCACACTCAGGTGATGGGCCATTTGGCCTGCCTGGGTTGGAGCCGGAGCCTGGGGGCCCCCAGGCTGGAGAGCCACCTCCACCACTGGCAGGTGACAAACCCCACAAGTGCCCTGAGTGTGGCAAGGGCTTCCGCCGAAGCTCTGACCTGGTGAAACATCATCGTGTGCACACAGGGGAGAAACCTTACCTCTGTCCAGAATGCGGCAAGGGGTTTGCTGACAGCTCAGCCCGAGTCAAGCACCTGCGCACTCACCGTGGTGAACGGGCCCGGCCCCCGCCACCATCCACTCTCCTGCGGCCACATAACCCACCTGGCCCAGCACCCATGGCCCCTCGACCTCGAGTTCGGGCCCAGCCTTCTGGACCTAGCCAGCCCCATGTGTGTGGCTTCTGTGGGAAAGAGTTTCCCCGGAGCTCTGATCTGGTTAAACATAGGCGCACACACACTGGGGAGAAGCCATACAAGTGTGCAGAGTGTGGCAAGGGTTTTGGTGACAGTTCTGCTCGTATAAAGCACCAGCGTGGGCACCTAGTCCTAAGGCCCTTTGGGATAGGGGATAGGGGAAGGTCCCTCAAGGAGGAACAACCAACAGAACTGGAATGATGGGGTTGGGGAGGGTGGAGCCTAGGTGACCAAAGGGAGGGCATCTGCTGCTTAAGCAGAGAAGAAAGGGCCTGGGAGGTGGTGGGAGGGAGAAGGGGGAGAGATGGGAGAAAGGAGTGAATAGATAGAAATAGGAATTGGAGACAATAACCTTGAAGCTCAGGAAATTGTCCTGGCTGGGCTCAGTCAGGACCTTGCCAGTGTGGGCTATTCTCCCAGCTTCTAGATCACTGCCTAGCACACAGTAGGGACTCAGTAAATACTTATTGAATAAATAAACTGGCCTTAGTCTAAAGACTTAACACTAAATTCTTGCTGCCTCTTAATTTATTAAGAATAGATTTCTCCTACCCTTGCCCTGGAAGACCCACACCCTGAAGCAGGGTTTGACCTTATGAGCTGCAGCAATGGAACTTCTGAAATTTAAGGTGATGGAATGAGGCAGGGGCATCTTGATATTTCCTTTGAAGCAAGTATTGCTGTGTGGTAGGCAGTACTCACCCGTAATCTCAGGCCACTACAGCTGGCCTTAGCCAGGAAAGGCATTCTTGGAGAGATCCCAGACCTATGTTCCTCAAGGATTCCAACCCACCCTGACACCTAGACACTGGTGGACACAGAAGGATGTCTGTGGTATCATGGTATCTAGACTGGATACCAAGCCCAGATCCTAGTGGACATCAACAGACCAGCAGGCTGGGAGAAGGACAAGCATGGAGTAAGAAGGGGGCTGAAAGGCAAGGGAAACTCCAAGGCTCAACAGCTACATTAACACTTGTCTCCTTGCCAATAAACTGCTTTTTGTCTGAGGCTTGGACTGGTGTGTGTATGTGTAAGTATACATGGTACACGTGTATGCAGTCATGGCAAGGGTTGAGAAAGGCATAGACTGCTACAGGCAAAGCCCTCAAGTCGTGTGTAAGTTTGTGTGGGTCCCTTGGCCACTGAGCCTATTAAAGAGGTTGTCTTATATAGTCACCTGGCTTTGTGGTGCCTACATGTGGTTCCAAGACAGCAGCCAGCTCCATTAACTGATTTTCCCAGGCACCACCCACACCACACCGTCAAGCACGACCCTTAAAAGGAAAATGTGATGTGCGGTGGAGGGAGCGTAAGCGACATGGAAGAGGGATGGCTTGTTCAGCGATCACTGTTGCTGTGAGGACGGCTACCTGGCGAAATGTTTCGGACTATTCTGGGACAGGCACAGAAAGTCCCGGTGCTTCATGCACTTCCTAACGTTGAGCGACCCTGAGAAGCCCGGCTCCCTAAGACCCTTTTTTATGTATCAAGAAAACTGTCATTTGGCTGCACAGACCAGAGGGAGAGCAAAGAACATGCCAATCACATTTCCATGTGACTCTTGGGTCTTTGGGAACAGGTTCCAATTCATAGCGTTTTCTGAGAGAGCCAGTAGGGAGGAAGGGGAGAAAAGAGCTGGCCTGATTGGCCAAAGACAAAAAAGCAAAGGCAATTCACGGATCTAAGCAATGAAGTACACGATGGATTTGCAAATTCGCCAGTACTGACGTCTGTTTTCCGTGTAGGAATAAGTCCCTGGATAGAAGTTCTCTCGCGAGATCTTAATCATTGGCGTGTTCCCCAGAATCCCCTGAGGTCTCCTATGGTGATGTTTCTCCTGATCCTCCCTCCTTTTCCAAGTTCCAACTTCGTAGAACTTTATGCTCAGGGTTGGGGCTCTTGACACCTTCCTCCGTAACTGCACAGGAACCTATTGGCCTCGATAGAGCTCTGGTTTCCCTGTCTCTTCCCTACCAGTTTGACCTCCAGGCTGAGTCGCAGTGAAGCTGGTAAAATTACATTTGGTCATGTCAGTCCCTTGTTAAAAACCCTGCTATATCTCTCTACATGCTCTCTCTGTAAAGCATAATTCCTTCATTGGCATTCAACGCCTTCTACTTGTGTAGTTTCAGTCCTGTGCTTAAATATCGTTTCCTTTCTTTGGAATGCTCCTCCACCCTCCACCGCACCCTTGTTAACCTCTCCTGTCAAAACATTTCAAGCATAAGTTTCTCCCAGAACCCTTCCCTGACTCTCCAGCCTATATTAGAATTCTCTTCTCCAAGTAACCCCTATCTTGAGCACATGGAGCTTCATGGTCATTCATTCAACAGCATTAGTACTATTGTGAGGGCCCTGAGGATAGAGAGATAAGACAGAGTCGTGTGCTCAGTTTTAAAAAATTTATTTGGGCTCGTCGCCTCTAGCTCAGTGGCTAGGGCGCCAGCCACATACACTGGAGCTGGCGGGTTCCAGCCTGGACCTGCCAAACAAGGACAACTATGACCAAGAAATAGCCAGGCGTTGTGGCGGGTGCCTGTAGTCCCAGCTACTAGGGAGGCTGAGGCAAGAGAATCACTTAAGCTCTAGAGTTTGAGGTTGCTGTGAGCTGTGAAGCCATGGCACTCTACCCAGGGCGACATAGTGAGACTATCTCAAAACAAAACAAAATTGTGGTGCCTGTAGCTCAAGTGGCTAAGGCCCCAGCCACATACACCAGACATGGCGGGTTTGAATCCAGCCTGGGCCTGCCAAACAATGACAACTACAACCAAAAAATAGCCGGGCATTGTGTCTGTCACCTGTAATCCCAACTACTTGGGAGGCTGACGCAAGAGAATCTCTTAAGCCCAGGGGTTTGAGATTGCTAGCTGTGACTCCACCGCACTCTACTCAGGGTATAGCTTGAGGCTTTGTAACCTCCCCCAAAATAAAAAAATTTATTTAAGGGCAGTGCCTGTGGCTCAAAGGAGTAGGGTGCTGGCCCCCTGTGCTGGAGGTGGCGGGTTCAAATCCGCCCTGGCCAAAACTGCAAAAAAAAAAAATTTTTTTTTTCAATTTAATTGATTTTTTTTTTTTTTTTTTAGAGAGAATCTTGCTCTTTTGCCAAGGCTTAAATGCAATGGTTCCAAATAACACACTGGGCTCAGCACCTGTGGCTCAATCAGCTAAGGTGCCAGCCACGTACACCTAAGGTGGCGGGTTTGAATCCCCAGCCCGGGCCCACCAAACAACAACGATGGCTGCCACCAAAAAATGGCCGGGCGTTGTGGCGGGTGCCTGTGGTCCCAGCTACTTGGGAGGTGGAGGCAGGAGACTCGCTTGAGCCCAGGAGTTGGAGGTTGCTATGAGCTGTGATGCCATGGCACTCTACCCAGGGGGATAGCTTGGGGCTCTGTCTCCAAAAAAAAAAAAAAAGACTCATAAATATCTAGTGAGAAAAGCCACAAGAAAACAATAATGGCCCCCCAAATCCCTAAGAGATGACCCTGGGGCCTCTGTCAGCAAGATTCTAGGAGGGAAGGAATGTGGCCAATGACCACCTGTGGAAGTCCTGGACTGGCCATTCTTGCCCTGGAGTTGCCCTCAGTGAAGTGTCCCAGAAGTACGACTTCTTCTGGAAGGGGGTAGAGTACTTATAGCACTGCCCTGTAGAAATATAACATAACTCCTCGAAAAGAGAAACTGGGCTCAGCGCCTATAGCACAATGGTTATGGTGCCAGCCACATACACTGAGGCTGGCAGGTTCGAACCCTGCCCCAGCCAAACCGCAACAAAAAATAGCTGGGCATTGTGCAGGCACCTATAGTCCCAGCGACTCAGGAGGCTGAGGCAAGAGGATAGCTTAAGCCTAAGAGCTGAAGGTTGCTTTGAGCTGTGACACCATAGCACTCTATTGAGGATGAAATAGTGAGACTCTGTCTCAAAAAAAAAAGAAAAGAGAAAAAAACAAAAAACAAATTCATTATCTAGTTCTATTTTACTTAATGACCCTGAGTGATGAAATGGGTGTTGACAGAGAAGCCCAGGTGAGAGGAAGCACATGAAGGTTGGAGGCTCAGCCAGCCTGTTGGGGTGGGGACTTTCGTTCCAGCCTTGTCAAGGGACACCAGAGTGTTCCACTGCTCTTCATTACAGCCCAGAGGAGAAAGTAAGCACACTGGGGCACACCAGAGTTCCTGCTCAAGGGCTCCTTGTCATGATAACTCAAAGCAATCTCAAACTCTACAGTTCAAGCAACCCTCATGTCTCAGGTTCCCAAGTAGCTGGAGCTATAAGTGCCTACCACAAAGCCCAGCTAGTTTTTCTATTTTTAGTAGAGATGGGGTCTCATTCTTGCTGGGACTGGTCTTGAACTCCTGAACTCAAGCTATTCACCCACCATGGCCTCCCAGTGATAGGATTACAGACAGGCTTGAGTCACAACTCTGGGCCAGGGTAATGAATTTTTATGTGTTTGGAAATTGTTTTTCTCCTCCCCTGCTCTTGGGGTTGATTAACTTAGCTGGAAATAATGAACCTAAACTGAGTTTTTGAGCACCGATCTAGGTCACCTTGTTTATGAGGCCACTCATAAAACGTGCTTTCCAAAATGAGTTTTGGTTTCTATGGGTTTTGTTAAGACAGGGACTCACTCTCTTGCCATCGGTAGAGTGCACTGGTGTCATCATAGCTCACAGCAACTTCAAAATCCTTGATTCAAGCAGTTCTCTTGCCTCAGCCTCCTGAGTAGCTGTGACTATAGGTGGCCACCACAATCCCTAGCTGATTTTTCTATTATTGATAGAGACAGAGTCTTGCTCTTCCTCAGGCTGGTCCCAAACTCTTAAGCTCCCACCCAGAGTGCTCATCACAACCATGAGTCATGGTACCCAGTCTCAAAATGAGTTTTATAAACGAAGACTCCATTTCCCAGGCTCCGACAGTGTAGACCTGTGACCCAATTCTCCTAAGGAAGATGCAAGTGGAAGCCCTGTATACAACTTCTCTGTTTCCTTAAAGGTAGGAAGAGCATTCTTTCAGTGTACTTCCTGCTGCCTAAAATGTGGATGCATTTGTTGGAGCCCCAGCAGTCACCTGGGACCATGAGGTGACCTTGAGAGGAGCTGTGCAGTGGAAGAACAAGCTCAAAGGATCCAGGTCCCTGCTGCTTATCAGCCCTAGACTGCCTACTGCCTCCGTCCCTAATTTCTTTTACACAAAAGAAAAATAACTTCTATTCTAATCTATTTATGTCTGATCATCTTAGGCAAATTGCTTAGCTTCTCTATGCCTGTTTCATTTGTGAAAATGGATAATAGAATTTATTTTATAGATCGTTAAGCGTTGGCTATTATATGTATTACCTCTTATTTAAGCTACTATTTTTAACAACTTTATTGATATATAATTTACATGCTATCATAGTTTTCCCATTTAAAGTGTACAAGTCAGTGGTTTTTAGTATATTGTTTCACAATTGTCACTGTAATCTAATTTTAGATTTTATCATCTCAGTTTTTATCATCCCTGTAAAGAAACCTTGTACTCATTAACAGTCACTCTCCATTTCCACCCTCCTCCCCAGACCCAGGTAGGATTTTTTTTTAACAGTAAATTCTTTTTTTTTTTTTTGAGACAGTCTCATTGTGTTGCCCTCCATTGAGTGCAGTGGCATCACAGCTCACAGCAACCTCAAACTCCTGGCCTTAAGCAATTCTCTTGCCTCAGCCTCCCGTTAGCTGGGACTACAGGCGCTGGACATGCCCGGCTATTTTTTTGTGGTAATTGTCATTGTTTTAGCTGGCCTGCGCCGGGTTCAAACCTGCTAGCCCTGGTGTATGTGGCCGGCGCCCTAACCACTGAGCTACGGGTGCTGAGCCTACACAGTAAATTTTGAGTCACAATTTTAAGGTGCTTGAAGATACTTTGTATTAATAGATAATTCCTGGATTTAGAAAATACAGATTTTTCCTATCAGTTTAGATTTTCCCCAAGAGAAGGACCTTGGATTATAATGTGATTTATTTGGGGTGGGACTATGACACTGTTGGATTTTTCTTAAGGCATCAATGTGCAAAGTGAATAAGATCACTAATTTAAGTATACTTTTAGACAGCTTTCTGTGTTCATTTTCAATATAATGTGATTTCTATAAAAGCAACAAATAACGTTTTAAAAAATTAAATAGTATCATGAGGCTCATAATGAAAAACAGGAGCCACTTCTCAATGCTGCCCTGCTCGCTGTCCCAGAGGTTCCCCTTCACCTCTTAGTTGGCTCCTCTGATACTTACCTCTGTATTTTTAAATAACACGCTCATGCTGTTACCTGTTTTCCAATTTTAGACATTATCTTACAGAAAAAGATTTACTCTTAGACCCTTCCCTCATCCCAATATTATTATTTTTCCTAAATTACTTGTAGGTATTTAAGCTAAATGAATAAAATTCACAATTTAGGTGGACAGTATACTATCATGATGCTCTTTAAAAGATAAATTTTGGAAGTGTTGTTTTGATCCAATCACCTCAACTCAGGCAACCTGGATTGTTCTGTGGTTCCTCCCCATTCATTCTATCTGCTTGAAATTCACTGGGTCTTTTTCCTCCATGCCTGATCCTAGGTCACGAAAAGGCTTAAGAGGAAAGCATCATTGGTGAATATTTCTAAGTCCCAACCTATTAGGGCTGTTAAGATCACAGCTAACAAAAATAAAGCAGAAAAGTGCTCTATTGCTGATTAGAAAATTATAAGCTAGGCTCAGCATCTGTAGCACAGTGGTTATGGTGCCAGCCACATACACCGAAATTAGTGGGTTTGAACCCAGCCCGGGCCACCTAAAACAACAACTGCAACAACAATAAAAAAAAATAGCTGGACATTGTGGCAGGCACCTGTAGTCCCAGCTACTTGGGAGGCTGAGGCAAGAGAATCGCCTAAGCCCAAGAGTTTGAGGTTGCTGTAAGCTGTGATGCCACAGCACTCTACTGAGGGCAACATAGTGAGACTCAAAAAAAAATTATGAGCTAAATTATTAAGATGGCACTTAAAGAAGGAGGGAAGTGGATGGAGGCCACCTTGGTGTGACTATTTGGAAGCATCTATTGGACATAGACTAACTAACAAAAGTTTGAGCCCTTTTTTAGTATGTACAGAAAAATCATTTCATGTTATCTTGAAATACTGCCACACCCCAAAGGGCACAAACTTGTGATTTTTGGCCAAAGCCAGACCAAGACACACTTGCTTGGCCAGTGATGTTTTTAAATTTTGCTTTTCGGTGTAACTTAAGGGATATTACACCTTAAGCTCACTATTGACCGTATCCTGCATTTTGTGGCCCTGAAGATATGACACTTGAGAACTCTAATATTCCACACGTCTTAAATTACAGAAGGAGGGGGTCCCAAGGAGTAATACTGACCAGTGTAAAGTCACTTTGGCAAAGCGATGACTAGAACCCAAGTCTTCCTAACACACCGCGTTGCCACTCACTTTAACTCAACTGCATGTCCAGATCTGTAGGGCTTAGTCACCTGAAATTTACTCTATAATCACATATTAAGAGTAGGGTAATTTTTTTTGGGGGGGGGGGACGGAGCCTCAAGCTATCCCCCTGGGTAGAGTGCTATGGCATCACAGCTCATAGCAACCTCCAACTCCTGGGCTCAAGCGAGTCTCCTGCCTCCGCCTTCCAGGTAGCTGGGACCACAGGCGCCCGCCACAACACCCGGCCATTTTTTGGTTGCAGCCATCATTGTTGTTTGGTGGCCCAGGCTGGGGATTAGAACCCGCCACCTTAGGTGTACGTGGCTGGCGCCTTAGCCGATTGAGCCACAGGCGCCGAGCCAAGAGTAGGGTAATTAATAAAGGGAAGCTGTAGGCTTATTCACTATAGGCTGCATAAAGCATTCCTGGCTGATGAACATTCATACTTATCTTTCAAGTGATCAGAAAATTTGAGGGCACCAACTTCAGTGTCTTGCTGCGAACACTGGTGGCGTTTTATTTTAACTCCCCATTTTCCATCTTTCTGGCTGATCATCTCTCTTGTCCTTAACACAATCTTTCATCCAACCAGGGTACAGTGCAGTCATTTGGTTCAATGTCAGCGTTTGGTGACTGGGGAACTTTTGAAAGAATGCAGCTTCTGGACTTCTCACTCTCCTTACTGTGAACAAGCCCCAGGAGAGCAGCATTGGTAGCAGTGAGCCAGGTACGCCTCTGGCTGTGTCTGTGGCAGACAGGAGAGAAGCATTCCACAGGGCTGTCAGCACCCAGCAGAGCATCAGGAATACTTTACATCTGTACCACACTCTTATTTTTCATAACTCTCATTTTGACACTAAATAACATTTAGAAAGAGTAAATTTATCATTTGTACATCTCAGATTCCTGACTATACTTTAAGCTTCTAAGCAAAAAACTAAAACAAGTATGGATTCTGGAGACAGGGAGGTCGGGTTCAAATCCCAGCTTTGTCATTTACCAGCTGTGTGACCTGGGCAAGTGAATCAACCTCTGTACCTTGCTTTCCTCTTCTGGAAAATATAGATAATAAAAGTACCAGTCTTTTAGTATTGTTTAAGAGGAGTAGCCCAGCATAATAACTTTGCACTTTATAGATACTCACCAGGTATTTAATGTTGTCAAATTGTTAATCCACATTGAAATGTTAAGAATTCAATGTGGTAAGTCATTTTGTGATTGATCTGGCTGAGCTAATGTTTAGCAAGAAAAACACTGAAGAACTGACAATATTAAGTCTTAACCATTATATAAGAAAAAGTTGAAAAAATACATCTTCCTATGATGGATAATGTATATTAAAATTGCAGCTCAGGAGTTCAAGACCAGCCTGAGCAAGAGTAAAATCACTAGCTGGGCCATTATGGTGGGCATCTCTTGTTCTAGCTACTCAGGAGGCTGAGGCAAGAGGATCTCTTGAGCCCAAGAGTGTGAGGTTGCTGTGAGCTACCACAGCATTCCACACAGGGACATAGAGTGAGAGCCTGTCTCAAAAAAAAAAAAAAAAAAAAATCAAAAATATGGCTCAGCGCCCATAGCTCAGGAGTTAGGGTGCCAGCCACATACACCAGGGCTGGTGGGTTCAAACCTGATCCAGACCTGCTAAACAACAATGACAACTACAACAAAAAAAATAGCCAGGCATTTTGACAGGTGCCTGTAGTCCTCCTAGCTACTTGGGAGGCTGAAGCCAGAGAATTGCGTAAGCCCAAGAGTTAGAGGTTGCTGTGAGCTGTGACACCACAGCATTCTACTGAGGGCGACACAATGAGACTCTATCTCAAAAAATAAAGAAATAAACGTAATAAAATAAAATTGCAGTTCAGTGGCTGAACTGGAAATTGTCAGCCTTTAATTATACTTAATTTGGCTTAAAACTATCTGTAAGATTACTCATAAAATTTATTTGACTGCTCATTATAACCATCAACAAAATTCCAGGACATAAACACAATCGTAATGATCATATGTTACTTGCTATGGTTTATATCAATGAATTCACTGCCGTTGTTCTTTTGTTAGAAATAGTAAGAAATTGTGCTGACGGAATTCTTTTCTTAGTTCTAAATTTAACTGTTTAAGGGAGTTTCTAATTTCTCTTTTGCTCTTTGAAATGAACCAGAGGCAACAAGAGTGTTATCTTCTACTCACCAAATCCAGAAATAAGACCAAGGCAGTCCATTCAAGGCTGCCCCAAACCTGCCCTCTCCGTATGGTTCATGCCACTGCTGAATTGCTTCCACGGATGGATGAGAGACGTGTGTGGGCACATTGGTCTGGACAAACCGCATGCTCACTTTGAATACATACACATACATTGAATTTGCTCATGTTCTGCATGTTATCTGATACCATGATACATGGTTCTTCAGGGAGGTGGGGAAACCGCTATATCAGATGAAAGGCAAGAACTTCCTGCCGCCCAGAAGAGGGGACACTGATTCCTACCAGCAACAAGATGTCTACAAAGATCAATTCCTCTGAACTCCAAACACTGCATCAGAATGTTTACAGGCATCTGAAAACTGCAGAGGTAAGTTCTGCACAATAAGAGAAAGCAGTGGCTTTATCAAGGAGCATCAGGTAGAAAGCTAGTATTTTTTTTCCTTTTTTTTTCTTGTTTGGGATTCATTGAGGGTACAAAGAATTAGGTTATACTGATTACATTTGTTAGATAGTGTCCCTCTGATAATTGTGTCCCGCCCCCAAGAGATGTGCCACATACTGTGATCACCCATTTCCCTCCTTCTTCCCCTCTCCCCATTTGCTCATTCCCCTACCGGCCCTTGTATTAGCTCATCTCCTGCCTTCATATTAGAAATCAGTACATTGGATTCTTGGTTCTCCCTTCTTGTGATGCTTTACTAAGAAGAATGTGTTCCACCTCCATCCAAGTTAATACAAAAGACATAAAGTCCCCATCTTTTTTAGTAGAAAGCCAGTATTTTAAATTGGGTGGCATTTCCAATTTTTTCTGGACATTTTCATCATCTTCCCCAGCCACACCCTATCTCCTTAACCCAAACACATCAAGTCCAGGAAGGTAATAAGAGAGATTTCCTTTGTAAGATGAAAATTCTCTTTACTCATTTGTTCTTCCCCATAAGCTAATTAACATTGTTTAATTTATTTCAGATCAGGGACTGCTTTTTCCTGACTATTCTGCACACCATTTTAATCAGCAGAATGTAACTAACAAGCTTAAAGAGCCACTCAATACTGAATCAGCAGCTCATACCATATGCTGTGGGTAAAAACATACTTCCCAAAAAAGCTAAATGCAGAAAGACCAAGGATAGAAGATGTATTTAATACTCAAGAAGTCTAACAGGATGTGCTTAGTATGTGGAACATTTGAGATTTTAAGGGGAAAAGTATTATTTAAATATATCTATCCTAGTCACCCGGCTAGTTTAGTCGATAGAGCCTGAGTCAGAATCTTAAAATATCTACCTTAAAACATTGTTCTTATATCTGTTCTGTTACAATTTTCAATCCCAAAACATTTAAAGAAAATCAATTACTAAAACAATTACATCTTGATTTATTGCTAATTTAAAACATTTTTTAAATCATGTATTTTTTAAGAAACATGGTTATGTGGCCAACAAATTCCATGGTGACAGTATGGTTGAGTTTTTAATCTTGGATAATATATCATATAATATATTCAGTTTTACTCTGGTATTACCCAAAATTCATGTTTAAGTGGAGAAGAAACATTAAACAATATTACAATTAAAATTTTAAGAAAAACCTTTAACAGGTCAGAAATTAGTTTATATTTTGTTTTACATCTCAAATTCTAACAGGAAGGAGACTCTAATTGAAGGCCTGGTTGTTTCATTAGCATATTCATGTAATAAGCACAGCTTACATCTGAAACATCTTAAGAAGATCTATTATCTATTTTCATTTTCAAAAACATTTTAGAACCAACCACCAAGTCTCTTTTAGAGAAATGAAAGCAGCCTGATTTATCAGAGCATAGTAGATTTCATGTTTTCTTGGAATAACCAGTTTCCTCTTCATCCCC
Source organism: Galagoides demidoff (assembly GCA_963574575.1). Classification (NCBI taxonomy): domain Eukaryota; kingdom Metazoa; phylum Chordata; class Mammalia; order Primates; family Galagidae; genus Galagoides; species Galagoides demidoff. Next base: position 24,853 of record CAUYQV010019497.1, on the reverse strand, counting down.
CTCCCCCCGGTTTCTTGTAGCCTTAACAACTAAAACCAGCTAAAAGCTGATTTCTACGTTAAGCACGCTTTTGTGCAGCAATATTAAAACAATCTTCCACAGCTCAGCAAAGGATGAAATATTTCAGTGGCATTTAAAAATTGCTTTTTGCTTTATATAAAAGTTTTCCACTTATAAATGATTAAATGATGTTGTAAACCAAAAAGACTGCCACGTTGAAAATCTTTTAAGTTTGCCTTCTTCCTAAGCTTTTGGCATCTAGAAAAGAACAACTGATGTAACTCACTCTAAATTACCAATGATGAGGAAAAAGAACATGGCTAATTGAGCATTTTAAAGGAATCATTGGTCTTAAATTTCAATTTGTTCTCAGACCAAATTTTAAGTGCATAAAACAAAATTGCAGGAAATATAATGCAAGCACCTGCAAAACCATTCTGGTCAAAAATTAGAACACTATGGCCCTCCAGAAGACCTGACTTGCCCCCTCCCCATCAGTACCTCATGCCCCAGATGACAACCACTCTCCTGACATACGCATTTTTTAAAAATAGTCTTCACCATGCCTACATCCCCAAACATGTTACCCCCCACCCTAAAACAGGGTCTTGCTTTGTTGCCCAGGCTTGAGTGCAGTGGCATCATCATAGCTCATTGCAGCCTCAAACTCCTAGGCTTGAGCAATCTTCCTGCCTTCCAGCCTCCCAAAGTGCTGAGATTACAGGCGTGAGCCACCACATCTACCCAATTATCATCTGTTCTTAAACTTCATATGAATGAGAAAAAATTGTGTAGCCTTTTTGTGTCATTTCTTTTACTAAATGTTTTATAATTCCATCTATGTTATTTTGTATAGCGTAGTTTATTTTCACTGCTCGGTTGTTCCAGTTTGGGGCTATTATAAACACTCTTGTATACATATTGAAGCACATGTGCAAAAGCATCTCTAGAGTATTCATGTGAAGAGTAGAGCTGCTGGGGTGTATGCATATTTTCAACTTCACTAGATAATCTTACACTCACCAGCAGCATTATTCTACATACTCACGAACAGTCGGCACTGGCATTCTTGAAATGCTTGTCAACGTGGCAGTAGAGTAAGCAGGGGGATAGCCTGGCATGCTTGTCATCTCACTGATGACTGAAATGTTTTCATATTTATGGACCACTTAGGAAATCTTTCCCTGTTTTTTTTTTGAGATAGAGTCTCACTGTGTCACCCTCAGCTCAGTGGCATCATAACTCACAGAAACCTCAAACTCTTCGGTTCAAGTGATTCTCTTGCCTCAGCCTCCAGAGTAGCTGGGACTACAGGTGCTCACCACAATGCCTAGCTATTTTTAGAGATGGTGTCTCACTCTTGCTCAGGCTGGTCTCAAAACTGGTGAGCTCCGGCGATTCACCCGCCTCGGCCTCCCAGAGTGCTAGGATTACAGGTGTGGGCCACTGCACCTGGCCCAGAAATCTTTCCTATTGAGTGAAGCATCTGAAGTTTTTAAAAAAAGTTTTATTAATTCCCATACCATCTGATTCATCCAACTGTGTACAATTCAATGGTTTTTAGTATATCCACAGATAGGTACAACCTCCACCAATTTTAGAATTTCTATCTCCCAAAGAAACACAATACCCTGTAACTTTCACACCCCATAATTCCTCTAATCTCTGGCTCATAGCCCTAAATCGATCTATTTTGTTTCTATAGCTTTCCCTATGCTGAATTTTCATGTAAATGTTATAAAAACATACAATGTGTAGATTTTTGTTACCAGCTTCTTTCATTTAGCACAATGGTTTCAAGGTACATCCAGGTGTACCATATATCAGTACTTCATTCCTTTTAGGGCAGAATATTCCATTGATGGATATCCCACATTTTGTTTATACATTCACCTACTTATAGACATTTGCGCTATTTCCACCTTTCGGATATTCTGAATAGTCCTGCTATAAACATTTGGGTGCAAGTTTTCTGTGGATATATATTTTTATTCCTCTTGAATATGTATTGTGGAGTGGAATTGCTGAGACTACAGTAACTGTTATATTTGACGAACTGCTAGACTTTTACAAAGCCTCTGTACCATTTTACATCCCCTCCCAGCAGTGCACCAGAGTTCCAATTTCTCCACTTCCTCTGACAATACTTATCACCTGACTTTAACTATTTTAATCAGTGTGAAGTGGTAGCTCATTATGGTTTTGACTTGGATGTCCTTGATCTGCATCTTTTTAAGGTGCTCATGGTCTATTTGCATATCTCCTTTAGAAAAATATTCAGATTCTTTGCTCATTTTTAATTGACTCATCTTTTTGTTATTGACTTATATGGAGACTAAGTGACCCCTTTTCTTTTCTTTTTTTTTTTTTTTGAGACAGAGCCTCAAGCTGTACCCCTAGGTAGAGTGCGGTGGCATCACAGCTCACAGCAACCTCCAACTCCTGGGCTCAAGTGAGTCTCCTGCCTCAGCCTCCCAAGTAGCTGGGATTACAGGCGCCCGGCTATTTTTTGGTTGCAGCCATCATTGTTGTTTGGCGGGCCTGGGCTGGATTCGAACCCACCACCTTAGGTGTATGTGGCTGGTGCCTTAGCCACTTGAGCCACAGGCGCCGAGCCAGTGACCCCTTTTCTTAGTGATTTTGTAGGATTTGTTATTCTGAATGTTAATCCTTTGATTTTTTTTTTCTTAAGAAATGCAGTCTTGCTATGTTGACCAGGCTGGACTCCAACCCCTGGGCTCAAATGATCCTTAGCTCAGTGTCTCAGTAGCTGGTACTACAGACATGCACTACTGCCCCTAGCTCTGGTATTTTATGTGGTACCAGTATGTTCTTCCATTACCTATCATGTCTTCTCATTTTGTGATGGCTTTTAATGAAAAAAAGTTTTTAGTTTCAGTATAGCTAAATATGTCTAACTTTAGGAATGATGTTTTTTATGCCTTGGGAAGTTTTTCCCAAAGCCTAGGACATAAAAATCATTTCCTTTATTACTTTCTATGGAACTACAAAACTAAACCCAGAAGTCCGATAATCATGACTTATATATATTTGGTCTAAAATTCACTGGAGTTGACTTTTACGTATGATATCAGTCTAATCAGACTATTACATAGCGTAGCAGTGTAATTTCATTTGTTCCTGTATGGACCCACCACCATCCCACTGCATTTATTGAAAAGACTGTCTTTTTCCTCTCACATTGTGCAAGACCAGCCACTAGCTCTTAACACCTGTATCTTTTTCTTATAAATAGACTAAATCATGGTTCCTGATCTAGAAAGTTCCGTTAAAATCCGGATTTCTAAGTCTTATTACAGACTAGGGGAAAGAGATTAGAAGATAGGGAAGAGGATCATACCAGGACTCTGGATTTGTAAGTTCCTTGGCTAATGTTTATGCAGCCAACCTGGTTCCTGTCAACAGATGGGCACTGTGAGAAAGCTCTGGCAATGCTCTCCATAGTGACCCCCAGCTTTAAGATCCTTTACTTTTAAAGGTCTCTGGGCTACCCGTTTCTTCCATACCATTGGAAACAAAGATGTACAGAAGTCACATTGCAAAGAAATACAATGTCATCTCAAATTCCACAAACTACATGATTTTATTTATAAAATTGCTTATTATAGCCCATGTGCATTAAACAGTCCTCAGTTACAATTCTCATTTTTTAAAATAAAGATCTATGAAGTGTAGTCAGAAAAGTAGTACTAAATATTTTGTTAAGTTGATATCCCATGGGCACTGACAGTTAATACTATGGAAGAGGGGTTAATATAAAATAATACAAAAGTATTACAGACAATAGCTTATTAATATTTTCTTCATTCCATTGGTGGGATTTTCTCAAGTAGTAACCTTGGTTCGTGAAATGATTTCATTTACAAAACTATTATTCTTTGCTATCACCTCAGCTTTCAGCTGTTTTAACTTTATAGTGATGTTTTCTTCTGACATTTCGGTAAAGGGCACTTGTTTCACCTTGGACAGAAACTCCTGAATAATTTTTTCACCTTGCTGAAAAACATGTAAATGTTTCATTAGTTATTAAAATATCTTTTCCAAAAATCACATTCAACAGCAATGAATTGTTTCATTTCCATCTAAACATACCACTCAATATTTAAAAAACAACTTCATTTTGTATAAGTATACACTATCTGGAACATAACAGCAAAAGCCCTTAGTGGACCATATTTCTTCAGAGCAAGTTATCAGAAGGACATTTATAAATCTATTTTCAGTTGCTAATGACAAAGGAACTAAAATTTTAGTAGTTCCCAAATCCCTCCATTTTTATAACTGATACATAAACTTGATCCTGTTAGGGAAAAAGAACTCAAGGCTTACAAAGAATACTACAAGACATAAACAGTCACTGAAAATTTTACACACACACATAGAGCTTCCCTTTTATTTTACTGCCCAGTTATTGCCACTCCAAAGAGCATGACATATTACTTGCTATGTAACCCTTGGACAAATTCCTTAACCCACATTCCCCATCCATAACATGGGGATGTTATCACTAACCTTACAGGGCTCAAAATCATTATAATTATCAAAGGTATGTGACTTCTGTTCTAATAAGAAACCAGGGATTATATGAAAGAGCCTGCCTAATCCCAGATCACTGAGAGCTCTTATTTTGACACATTAAGGGACTAACATGAAGCCTACTTCGTATTCCAGCTGACAACCTTCCATACCTAAAATTTAAAAATTATGGTATTTTTCTCCTTTTTTATCTGGTACAACAGATAAAACTATAAAAAAAATTCACTGGAAACCGCTAAAACCATGATGAGTAAAAAGACGTCACAATGTACGGTGAATTTTGCCAGAACAAGGCAATGAATTAAAATTCTTTTATTTTCATATTAAGGAGAACTAGTAAGCCTTTAATTAAAAAAAAAAGTAGGCATTCTGTATGAATGTCAAAATTTGACCCATTACTCAGAGAAAGCTGAATATAAGATCTACTTCTCCTATGAGAACTGAAATGATCTGTCAACAAACAGCTTTTCTGAATAAACGTCTGTCATATACCACTCTTCTCTCTGTATTACATTCATCATTCTCTCTTCAACTACATTCTAACCTATTGGAGGGCAAAAAATATGACTCTTGTTTTTAAAATTTCTTTGTCATTATCTTACCTAAGTAAATATGTAATTTAATAGGATTCAATATATTTCTTACAAAGATGGGTCTCTAGTTTTTTTTTTTTCAGACAGAGTCTCATTGTGTTGCCCTGGGTAGAGTGCCATGATGTCACAGCTCACAGCAACCTCAAACTCTTGGGCTTAAGTGATTCTCTTGCCTCAGTCTCCCAAGTAGCTGGGGCTATAGGCACCCACCACAACGCCCGGATATTTTTGTTGTTGTTGTTATAGTTGTCATTGCTGTTTAGCTGGCCTGGGCCAGGCTTGAACCCGCCATGTTCAGTGCATGTGGCTGGCGCCATAACCACTGTGCTACAGGTGCCGAGCCTTCACTTTTCAATGACTAATTTTAAACCTGGATTAATGTTCCTTTAATCTTACTTTTTAAATCTGGTACTCAAATGTTAGCTTTTGATCATGTAGATGTATGTAGTGCAGAAACCAAAGGAAATGTAAGTGAAAGCCAATAAGAAATGATCAAAAAAGTAAACACTTAAAAAAAAAGTAAACAGTAGAATTACAAAGGGGAAAAAAAAAACCACTGATCCACTGTATAACAATAAATAACTACAAAAACAAACTGACAAACCTCTCTTTCCAAATAGCACTTCTTTGCTGCTGGTTCCATTCCATCATATCCTTGTGATCCTCCAATATTCTGAAACTCCTCAAGTTCCAGGGCTTTTTGTTTAGCACATTCTATTACATGTCTAGGGAAATTAGCAAGCTCTGCAACATGAATCCCAAAACTCTGATCACAGACACCTACAAGAAATTGGGGGGAGTGTGAGGAGACTGGGTCAGAAGAAACAACAAATTATATAAATGGAACTTATACTTTTTACCTCGTCATTAGGAAACTAATTCTGGATTACTTCAAATACATCAGCCAAATGTTTCAGAGCAAGTAAGATAAAGGAATCTTAATTAAGCCTCCAATGAAAAGTGATTATGACTTGGCACACAGTGTTATATTTTATCCTTGACAACTGCAGGAAGAAAAATTAACATAGCAGAGGAAAAGTTTGATAGATAATCCTCAAAGGCCTAGACAAATATCTTAAGATGAAGGAAAATTAACCAACTGTCTGAGGTTTTCTCATTTCATGAGGGAGAAACTATAGAGTACTAAGAAAAAGAGAAAAATGTGTGAAAGTGACACTAATTAAGAGTGTCGTTTAATTCAAAATATACTGATTTATTATTAGTGAATAGTCTATCCTCTGGATCTACCTATGGTCACTACCTAGAGACTGCAACTCAGGAAAATCATCTAAATACATTTCAGAATTTATAATACTTTTCTTAGAAGAGTTACTACCATTTTCACATAATCTCATTCTGATTTCGAATTACTCCAAGCAAATGACAATGGAATTCTTGCCCCTAATCACTAGTGAAATGTATAGGCTGGGTAACTTATCTTCATCCCCATTTGCAGCAAGTAAAGTGAGTTGAGGAATTCTTTCTAAGATATAAGTGATGCTTGCAAAATTATTATAGTTTCTGCTTTTGCCTCAATTGTCCATCAACTGTAAAAAATTATTTTTGGTCTAGTTATAAACCCCAAGCATTCTGGAGCTGGATACTTTGCACAACTAAGAGAAGCAAACAAAAATAAAGATGAAGCAAATGTTTGATCCACACCTACAGTGAAGGATGAATTTTTTCTATTTTGAAATTTCATCTGGTCTTTAAAAAACTATTCTCCACCCATTTCTATAGCACACAGATTTAAAAGCAAAACCAAAACTTTATGTTCATTACCAGATTCACTAAAATGATCTGTAGTCTAAAACAATAATGAAAACAGAATAATCAGCTCAGCATTGGGGTGGGCGTCTGTAGTCCCAATTGTTCTGGAGGCTGAGGCAGGAGGATCACTTGAACTGAGGAGAGTGAGGTTGCTGTGAGCTAGGCTGATACCACAGCATTCTAACCTGGCAAAGAGTGAGACTCCACCTCAAATAAACAAACAAAAACCAAACAGAAGCAACAACAAAAAATACCCCATAAAGTCTTATAGTATATTAATCTCATCAATTCAGTAATTTGGGTGCCAGACCTACAAATGACAAACTTTTCTGAAACGATGAAATAATAGATAAGTCATTCCACATGTAATAACTACCAACAATTTTAGGATTCTGGAACCCCCAGCTTGGAATAAACTTCCTATAATACAATAAATACAATAAAATAATTATAATAATGATTTTATTAAACAGTAACAGGTAGAGCCTTTGAACTTCAAAGCATACTTATGTATCTAATTTGACAAAAAAAATATACTGCCAGAGGAGGTAGTTAAAAAACCGTGTATGGTGATGTTTACAAGTACAAATTATTCTTTCTGTGACTGCTTCAGAATGAGTAGTCCTATATATGAGACACAGAAATACAGATAATGTACCATGTTCTTGCCTCCAGACTTTAAATTAAGAGGTAAGTGTGGTCTATAAAAACATCAATGATTCATACTGACATAGAAGAAATAAGGCAATTACTGATGATTTCAAGGGCAACAAGTTTCTCACTGTCATATTTTGAATTTACAGTACACCAACAATATATACTCACCTTTCTTTACCTGATAAAGCATAGTTAAGGTCTCTTCAGTGGTTAATGCTGTGACATGTAGATTATTAACAGTTGGTATCTGATTGGCCAAGGCAGTAAGTTCATGAAAATGGGTTGCAAACATGCAAAAAGCACCAATCTTTGTTGCAATGTAATCCGATATAGCCCATGCTAACCCAAATCCATCATAGGTAGAAGTTCCTCTTCCCAATTCATCTATGATTATTAATGAATCTTGGGTTGCAGACCTGGGTACATAATTACATAAAATTTCCCATGACATTAAATGTGGAAGTGGAAATAACAAAATCAAGACAATACACTGGGAAAAGGCATTCCATAAACATAACAGATTATTTTAATATATAAACAAAGTATATAAAAATCACTAATGCTTCAATAGAAAACTGGGCATGAACATACACAATGAATAGAAGAGAAGACAAATGGTGAATAAAAGTTACTAATCGCACTAGTAGTAATCAAAGAACTACTAACTGAAGAAGCTATTGTTCATTTCCTCCCAATCAAATCAGCCGAGAGTTTAAAAGAATAAAACCAAATGAAGATGGGATAAGGGGGTGATGACATGGGCAATCGCATACTCTGCTCGTGGTTATGTAAACTGTGTGCCCTATCAATACCAGATATTACCATTTCTTTTTTTTTTTTTTTTTTTGAGACGGAGCCTCAAGCTATCCCCCTGGGTTGAGTGCCATGGCATCACAGCTCATAGCAACCTCCAACTCCTGGGCTCAAGCGAGTCTCCTGCCTCCACCTCCCAAGTAGCTGGGACCACAGGCGCCTGCCACAACGCCCGGCCATTTTTTGGTTGCAGCCATCATTGTTGTTTAGCGGCTGGGGATTCGAACCTGCCACCTTAGGTGTATGTGGCTGGTGCCTTAGCCGATTGAGCCACAGGCGCCGAGCCTCATGAAGTGTTAATAAAGGGATTTTTGTTGGTTTAAAAGAGGTATCTTTACTGTGCAGTTCTCTTTTAAGGCATTGTTTCCCAAACCTGAGTCATTCACATTTATTCATTCTGCTGTGTCCTAACCCTCTGTTCATTACTTAACCTAATTTTTTCTTCAGATTGATTTTAAGTAAATTTATTTTCTGATTAATTTTGCATTTTCCTAAGTCAACTATTTTTTAATTTTCTTTCTCATATTTTGAAAGGTATATGTAAACATTTCCATATATAATTATTTCACATTATTACATGTGGCCCATGCACTACAGTTGTTACTGTAGTTTTGTAGAATCTGTGTAATGGAGTAAGTTAACATTTGAAAATTTTGTTTTCCATTTCTGTAGCTTCAACAGATACTTAATAAATTACTCAATTGTTCATGTAAAAATGAGTTTCAGAGGTGTTATGTACTATAGTTTGATTAACTGTTTTATAACCTTAATGTTTTAGTTGAGTTTAGGCAAGTTGGATTATCTCTCATGCTCTGATTGTATCTTTTTTTGTGGAATTCACATTTAGGCATTGGAAAATATTTGGCTGCTGCATATAATTAAAGACTATTCTATTTGTACATTTGTTTAATCGTTCTAGGAATATTGAGTACCTTGTATGTGCCAGGCATTGTACTAGGTGCTAAGAATTTAGTAGTGAACAAAATAGCCAAATCCTTTGGAGTGTTTTAAAAAGAGGAGCAACAAGTTCTGTTCTTTACTTTAAAGAAAGAAACATGGCTACTGTGTTGAGAAAGACACGGAATAGCCAATAGTGGAAAGAAGAATAATCAGTGTAGGAGGCTATTGGGATTCTCCAGGGTAAGTGGGTGACAGTAGAGAGATAATAAGTGATGGATTCTGGGCATATTTCATAGATAAAGCCCATAGACTATGTTGTTTGTAGCTTAATTATTGTGTTTTTCTTACATGTTATAGCACTCTTAGAATCTGTATAATGGAGGAGGTCAGCATTCGAAAATTTTTATAGGTGTGAATACCCACTTGTTTATATAAAAATAAGAGTTTTAGAGAAATTGTGAGTTGACTCCATGGGTGGAAAAATGAGATCTATTTATCTGAAATGTATAGGATAATTAGTGACTTTAATTTCAAAAGAGATGTAGTGCCTGGTTTTGATTTTCTTTTTAAACTTTGAATAAGTGTCAGATTGTTTGATAAAACATTTCTAATTTGATTTTGTTGAAAGTATCATAAAATATTGTTATATTTTGTAATGTATTCATTGGCAAGAACGCAGTTAATAAACAATTTTAACTCTGAAGTTTCTATTATCTATAGGCTATTTGTAAATACACTGCAAAAAGGAAAACAGTTTTTTCCCCTCTCAATACAAATTTTGAGTTAGGAACAGTATTGCTGACTTTTTTCAAAGGTGGGGGGTGCTATTTTTATTAACAATACTGGTAATATAATATAACTAATGTATTCCTGAATAGCAGTTTTTCCATATTAAAACATCCTGAGATTTATTTTAAAGGCCCCTAATTTTTTTTTTTTTAAGACAGTCTCATTTTGTCTTCCTTGGTAGAGTGCTGTGGCATCATAGCTCATGGTAATTTCCAACTCTTGGGCTCATGCGGATTCTCTTGCTTCAGTCTCCCGAGTAGCTGAGACTATAGGCACCCATGACAACGCCTGGCTGTTCTTAGAGATGGTGTCTAGCTCTTGCTCAAGCTGGTTTCCTACTTGTGAGCTTAGGCAATCCACCTACCTCCACCTCCCAGAGTTCTAGGGTTACAGGTGTGAGCCACTGCACTTGGTCTGGCCTTTAAATGCTCTTAATGTTGATTATGTAAATATTTTTATTTGGGCTCAAATTTGAATCATGCAGAAATGTGTGTCTTGTTTACATAATAAAGGTTTGTAATATTGAGACAATGTTTATAACGGTAATTGGAATAGCAATGCTTAGTGCTGGGCCTGATTGTTAGAATAAATCTTTGGAACTTTATTTGATATTTTATGTTAGAGAGACGAAAAATAATTTTGATCCTTTGTGGAAAGGATTTTAGGTCAAGAGTAACTATTTCTGGCTGGATATTTCTCACCTCTGTAATCCTAGCACTGTGGGAGGCCAAGGTAGAAGGACCACTGGCACTCAGAAGTTCAAGACCAGCCTGAGCATGAGCAAGACCCCATCTCAACTAAAAATAGAAAAATTGGCATGTACCTGTAGTCCAAACTACTTTTGAGGCTGAGAAAAGAATTTGTTGAGCCCAGGAGTTTGAGGTAGCAGTGAGCTATCATGATGCCACAATATTCTATCTGGGGTGACAGAGTAAGACTATGTGTCACAAAAACAAACAAGGGCGGCGCCTGTGTCTCAGTGAGTAGGGCGTCGGCCCTGTATACTGGTTCAAACCCAGCCCTGGCCAAACTACAACAAAAAATAGCCGGGTGTTGTGGTGGCGCCTGTAGTCCAGCTACTTGGGAGGCTGAGGCAAGAGAATCACTTAAGCCCAAGAGTGAGAGGTTGCTATGAACTGTAATGCCACGGTACTCTACCAAGAGTGACATAGTAAGACTCTGTCTCAAAAAAAAGGAGGGGGGCAGCGCCTGTGGCTCAAAGGAGTAGGGCGCTGGCCCCATATGCTGGAAGGGGCGGGTTCAAACCCAGCCCCAGCCAAAAACTGCAAAAAAAAAAAAAAAAAAAAAGTAACCATTTACTCACACTTTTCTTTTTCTTTCTTTCTTTTTTTTTTTTTTTTTTTTTTTGAGATAGAGTCTCACTATGTTATCCTCGGTAGAGTGCTGTGGTGTTATATCTCATAGCAACCTCAAACTCTTGGTTTTAAATGATTCTCTTAACTTGGCCTCCCAAGTAGCTAGGACTACAGGCACCTGCCTCAGTGCCTGGCTATTTTTTGTTGTTGTTGTTGTAGTTGTCATTGTTGTTTTAGCTAGCCCAGGCTGGGTTTGAACCTGCCAGCTTCAGTATATGTGGCCAGTGCTGTAACCACTGTGCTATAGATGCTGAGCCTCACATTTTCTTAAAAACAATAAATTGGAGCAGTTACTGGAGAAAAATTTTGAGGTTGTAGTTACATTTATAGCTGTTCTGCTGACTTAATTCCATATGACTTAAAACACCAAAAGATTAGTTAATTAACTAATTTACAAAGTAGGCTTAAAAAATAAAATATGTAGGGCCAGATGGAATGGCTCACGCCTGTAAATCCTAGTAGTCTGTAGGCCGAGGCAGGTGGATTGCCTGAGCTCATGAGTTGGAGACCACCCTGATCCAGAGCCAGACTTGTCTCAAAAAAAAAAAATAGCTGGGCATTGTGGGTGCCTGTAGTCTCACCTGCTTGGGAGGCTGAAGCAAGAGAATTGCTTGAGCCAAAGAGTTTGAGGTTGCTGTGAGCTGTGGAAGCCATTTCACTGTACTGAGGGTGACAGTGAGAATGCTCAAAAAAAAGAAAAATTAGAATATGTAGTATGATATTTTATCACAAATAATTAAATTTCATTTCTATATTTATTTATTCACAGTTAATAGTTTAAACTTCATGGCTGGGCGAGTTGGCTCACGCCTGTTATCCTAGCACTCTTGGGATTCGAAGGAGGAAGAATTGCTTGAGGTCAGGAGTTTGAGACTAACCTGAGCCACAGCAAGACCTCCATCTCTACTAAAAGTAGAATAACCAGTCAGGCATTGCGGTGGGCACCTGTAATCTCAGCTACTTGGGAGGCTGAGGCAGGAGGATTGTTTGAGCTCAGGAGTCTGAGGTTGCCATGAGCTAGACTGAGGCCATGGCACTCTAGCCTGAGTGACATAAAGGTTTGAACTGCATTATTTCCTACTGGAGAGAAAACATAATGCCACCTATATTTTTAATATTTTGCAGTCCTCGTTACAATCTTTGTTACATTAAGAAACACTCCAGGCTCAGTGCTTGTGGCTCAGGTAGCTAAGGCGCCAGCCACATACACCTGAGCTTGAGGGTTCAAATCCAGCCTGGGCCAGCCAAACAACAATGACACCTGCAAACCTCTCCCCCCCCCCCCCAAATAGGTGGGCATTGTGGTGGGCGCCTGTAGTCTTAGCTACTTGGGAGGTGGAGGCAGGAGAATCACTTGAGCCCAGGAGTTAGAGGTTGCTGTGAGCTGTGATGCTACAGCACTCTACCCAGGGCAAAAGCTTGAGGCTCTGTCTCAAAAAAAAAGAAAAGAAACACTTCAAGAGATGTGTCCTTGCCTTTTTTAAGTCTGAAGTCTTAACACTAAAGAAAAGTTATCTTACCCCTTCCCCTTGGCATCTGTCTTGAATAGGTAGTTTAGATTACAATTGAGATTAATATAACAGACCTTTGCTAGTTGTTATTATATCCTACAACTTTGTTTTCTTTATCTTTTCCTTATGCTCTGTCAGTTTTCATGTTATGTGATTCAGTTAATAGTCAGTTTAAATGATGATCTGTAAGGATATTTAGGCTAAATTAAGCCAATAGGGAAAGTACTTTTGTTTTAGAAATCATTGCTTAGTGAATATATTTTGTTTTATCACTTAGATACCAGCCTAAAATTACTCTTGGGAGTTCCTAAAATTTGTCTGGAAGTTTAAAAGTAGAGTTTTTCATAGTGTATTTTCAGAATTGAAGGCCAACTTATAAATGATACCTACTGTTTTTTCTAAAACTGCATCTTCTTAGGTCAGAATCTTAATCTATTTATAGGGTCTTTGATCATTTTAGCAAGGTCTTTTGACAGGGCTTTACTCTTATTCAGGTTGGTCTCAACTCCTCAGGCCATCTCCTGCCTTGGCCTCCCAAGGTTCTAACAGGCATCCTCAAACTACAGCCCACGAGTCACATGCCGTCCCCCTGGGACAATTATCCGGCCTGCCGGGTGTTTTTGCGGCTGCAACTTGTCCTGTTAGCAGCTGACTCGTCCCACGGCCCATAGTTCAGCCCTCCAACCGTCTGAGGGACACTGAACTGGCCCCCTGTTTAAAAAGTTTGAGGACCTCTGTATAGGATTACAGGCATGAGCCACCTCACCCAGCACATATTTGGACTTTTAAATACCATTTTAATAAATAGTATTTTCTGTGATTCACTAGAAATCTTAGTAATGTGTTAATCAGACATTTTTATGGAATTTAAGAAGATACCAATAGGCTTAGCACCCATAGCTCAGTGAGTTGGGTGCCAGCCACATACACCAAAGCTGGTTGGTTCTAGCCGAGTCTGGGCCTGCTAAACAACAGTGACAACTAAAAAACAGCCGAGCATTGTGGTGGGCACCTGTACTCCCAGCTACTTGGGAGGCTAAGGCAAGAGAATCACTTAAGCCCAAGAGTTTGAGGTTGCTGTGAGCTATGACACCATAGCATTCTACCGAGGACAACATAGTGAGACTGTCTCAAAAAAAAGAAAAAGATACCAATAGTAGCTTTATCTTATTTGGTCCAAATGTCTCTAATTCTAACATTAAAATATATTGAAAGATCACAGGACAGTTGAGTAGTGAGTGACATGTCTGCAAAGAAATTATCATAGAACTGTAAGTGTCCTAAGTAGTCTAAACTCTGTGTTTGTCTCATTGCTCATTTATACACAGATTCTCTGTTGACTAAATCAACATCATCTGTTTCATAAATAATGTAGCCCCATTTCTTTCGTCTTATAAAATTTGTATTTCATAAATATTTGACATACAGTTATCCAACTTCCCTTGTTTATGTATACTTGAATTTTGTATAAGTATTTTCTCCCATTTAAGCTTTATTTTATCCCCCTTATATATGTGTAATTTATATACTCATAGGTGCTTGTTTTCATTAAAACTTTTTCTTAAAAGTCTTAGAATATAGTTCTTGGCATTTATTTGGAAATTATTTGAGGAGAAGGGGAAATTTATAATGACATTTCTAATAAAGCAAGGTAAAGGAAAACGAGCAATATTAATTTGACAACATTTCAAAAGAATAGGAAAATTAGAAATGTAACTTGAAAAAATATGCCCACTACAGAAATAATTATTGCTATTCAAAACAGATTTAATCTCCGATTATCTTTTGAATGTTTAGAACTTAACCTTGGGGTGCCTATGACTCATTTAAGATTGTTCCTCAAGTAATGGTCATTTTCTTTTTCAAGATGATGATTATTCTCCACCTACTAAGAGACCAAAGACCAATGAGCCACCACAGCCACCAGTTACTGAACCTGCCAATGCTGGAAAGCGAAAAGTGAGGGAGTTCAACTTCGGTAAGTGTGCCTTACATATACTGCATTCCACTCATCTGCTTCTGAACTCTGTTACTATATTATAAAAGTTATAGCATTCTTTGCAGAAGGAAATGCTTTAAAATGTATTATTGCATAGTCTTTGGAAAGCCATGGGCATTTTGAAAGTAGCATTGCTTAAACACAGTTTTGATTTACCGAAGAATAAATAAGACATTGTATCTTCCGATGTTGATTACAGTTAATTGACTCTAAATTAGCATTAATGACTTAGTAGTACTTTAATTCCTTCTCTTAGCTTTAAGGCCTTCGTTAAGAAATATTTCACCTTGGTATTTTTTTCTTTTTGCTCTGTATGACTATAAGCTGTTGATCTATTAACTCCCAATGGATGATGTATCCTGTTGAGGGACTAAAATATTAGTGCCGAATTATGTTTTTGATTCACATTTTGAATAAATAGAACATTCAGCTTGTATCCATTTTGAAAATAGTATTTAAATATTCTACTTTGTCACAATCAGAAGTGCTGGATGTAAACTAAAGTTATGCACATGTTAAGTTTTTATATGTTTATATTCTTTTGTTTGTTTGTTTGTTTTTTACAGTTTTTGGCCAGGATTGGGTTTGAAACTGCCACCTCCTGCATATGGGGCTGGCGCCCTACTCCTTTGAGCCACAGGCACCACCCTGTATGTTTATATTCTTTAGCATTCAGTTTCAACTATGTATCTTTTTTTTTTTTTTTTTTTTTTGAGACAGAGTCTCACTGGGTCGCCCTCCATAGAGTGGTGTGGTGTCACAGCTCACAGCAACTTCAAACTCTTGGACTTTAAGCGATTCTCTTGCCTCAGCCTCCTGAGTGGCTGGGACTATAGGCACCTGCCACAGTGCCCAGCTATTTTTTTTGTTGCAGTTGTTTTTGTTGTTTAGCAGGCCTGGGCTGGGTTCAAACCAGCCATCCTCGGTGCATATGGCCAGCACCATAACCAATGTGCTATGAGTTTTTTTTTTTTTTTTAAAGACAGTCTCATTTCCATAGAGTGCCGTGGCATCACAGCTCATAGCAACCTCAAACTCTTGGGCTTAAACGATTCTCTTGCCTCAGACTCCCAGGTAGCTGGGACTACAGGCACCTGCCACAATGCCTGGGTTTTTTTTTTTTTTTTTTTTTGGTTGTAGTAGTTATTGTTGTTTGGCAGGCCTGAACTTGATTTGAACCTGCCAGCTCTGGTGTATGTGGCTGGTGCCCTAGGTGCTGAGCTATAGGTGCCAAGCCCCCTTTTTTTTCTTTTTTTGAGACAGAGTCTCACTCTGTTGCCCTGGATATAGTGCTATGAGATCAACCTAGCTCACGGCAACCTCAAACTCCTTGGCTTTGATCCTCCTGCCTCAGCCTCCTGAGTAGCTGAGACTATAAGCACCCACCATAGTGCGTGGCTAATTTTTCTTTCTTTCTTTCTTCCTTTTTTTTTTTTTTTTTGAGATAGTCTCTCAATTTGTTGACCCTGGGAGGGTGCTGTGGCATCACAGCTCACAGCAATCTCATGTTCTTGGGCTCAAGCGATTCTCTTGCTTCAGCCTCCTGAGTAGCTGTGACTACAAGTTCCTGTCACAACACCTGCCTGTTTTTTTAGAGATGAAGTCTTGCTCTGGCTCAGGCTGGTCTTGAACAAGTGAAGTCAGGCAGTCTGCCTACCTCAGCCTCTCAGAGTGTTAAGATTACAGGTGTGAGCTACCGTCCCCAGCCAATTTTTCTATTTTTAGTAGAGACAGCGCTTGCTCAGGCTGTTCTCGAATGTCTGATCCTGAGCTCAAGTAATGCACTTGCCTCAGCCTCCGAGAGTGCTAGGATTACAAGTGTGAGCTATTGTGCCAAGCTTATATATCTTATTTTTAAGCAACTATAACATGTTTTAGGAAGTTTACTAAATGACCCCTGGAGACCTTCTCTTTTTGCCTGTCTTTTTTTTTTTTTTTTTGCCATTTTTGGCTGGGTCTGGGTTTGAACCCACCACCTCCCGCACATGGGGCTAGCACCTACTCCTTTGAGCCACAGGCACCGCCCTATTATTGTTACTTTTTTTGTCTGTCTTTTGTAGTGTTTGACTAGTCTTTTCTACCTTCTGCTGTTCAGAAATTAAAAGGCTAAAAAGAGGTACTAAACCTAAAAAAAAAAAACTTACAATTTCTTATTGAGCTAAGTCTAAGAACCACAAAGAAAGAGGGAACATTCTTTGGAAAGTAGTAAAATTATATAGATTGAGGTAGACTGTTAAAAAGAATAATTTGGAAATAAGTCATTATGTATCAAGTCATCTTAAGAACATACTGGTACACCCATATAGGGATTTATTACTGAGAATTAACTTTTTCAATTTTCAGAGAAATGGAATGCTCGAATTACTGATCTACGTAAACAAGTTGAAGAATTGTTTGAAAGAAAATACGGTATGTCTAAAGTAAAAAATTCTTCTAATACTTTGTTCATAATCATTTAAACAAGGGAATTACTTTTCATCTTTGGAGGGTAATGGAAACAAGTCCAGTGCTGCTAGTGCTTTATACATCTCTTCTTGTAAGGTTGTTCATGCTATCTGTCTAAATATTAGAAACAGTCTTCTTTTAAATTTTTTTATTTTATTTGAGATAGAGTTTTACTATGTCGCCCTCGCTGGACTGCTGTGGCCTCACAGCTCATAGCAACCTCAAACTCTTAGGCTTAAGTGATTCTCTAGCCTCAGCCTCCCAAGTAGATGGGCCTACAGGCACCCACCACAATGCCTGGCTATTTTTTGGTTGCAGTTGTCACTGTTGTTTTAGCAGGCTTGGGCCAGGTGTGAACCCACAAGCTTCATGTATGTGGTTGGCACCCTACCCACTGAGGTAGGGGCGCCACCCCAGTCTTTGTTTTTTAATTACAATAAAGCTAAGGAAAAGTTTTATTTCTTTTAATTCTCAATGTTTCTTATAAACTTTGAGCATGTGATTTTATGACTTATTTATTTATAAACTTACGAAGTCCTCAGTCTTGTAAACTTTGAGCATGGGATTTTTTTTTCTTCATTTTTTTTGGCCCAGGGCTGGGTTTGAACCCGCCACCTCCTGCATATGGGGCCGGCACCTTACTCTTTTGAGCTACAGGCACTGCCCTTGAGCATGTGATTTTATGACTTTATTTATTTATAAACTTATTGCAAAGTCCTAAGTTTTGGGGATTTAACTGATTATTCTTTTAAGCTTTTTCTTTTTTTCTTTATTCTTTTTTTCATTTCAGATTAATGTGAGGGTACAACAATTAGGTTATAATGTTTGCATTTGTTCGATGGAGTCCCTATTGTAATTAATGTCTGGAACCCTAGAGTGTGCCATATACCCTTACATTGTGCGTTAAGTGGGAGCACGCCAATCCCCATGTCTCCTCTTCTCTTTTCTCTCTCGCCTTCCCTTCCCCCAAACTTGAATTGAGTTTTAAGTTTTTCTCTTATATGGTTGTGTATTAGATCATCTAGTGCAGGCTCAGTGCCTGTGGCTTAAGTAGCTAAGGTGCCAGCTACATACACCTAAGGTGGCGGGTTCAAATCCAGCCTGAGCCCACCAAAACAACAATGATGGCTACAACCAAAAAATAGCTGGGTGTTGTGGCGGGTGCCTGTGGTCCCAGCTACTTGGGAGGCGGAGGCAGGAGACTCGCTTGACCCCAGAAGTTGGAGGTTGCTGTGAGCCATGATGCCACAGCACTCTACCCAGGGGGATAGCTTAAGGCTCTGTCTCAAAAAAAAAGATCATCTAGTGCAGTGGTTCTCAACCTTCCTAATGCCGAAGCCCTTTAATACAGTTCCTGTGGGTCTCGGCCCACAGGTTGAGGACCCCTCATATAGTGGCTTCATATTAGTATTAAGTACATTGGATACCTGCTTTTCCATTCTTATGATACTTTACTGAGAAGAATGAGTTTTGACTCCATCAAGGTTAATACAAAAGATGTAAAGTCCCCGTTTTTTTTCAGTTGATTGTTTTTTTAAGTAATCATTTCTCTTAATCTGCTGTGTTAAATACAGATGCCCTATTGTCTCTGCTTTTATCTTGATGCATAACTGAGTTTGAGTTAGACTTCAAATTCTTTGCCCATTTACTCTTCTATTTTTATTGTATAGCCTCCTTTATATAGAGAAATACTTATGTATTTAGTTATTAAAACCTGACAGAATGTGGCAAATAAATGCTCACCTAAAAATAGCAGCAATCATTGAAAAACATCATCTCTTTTGCTATTTTTTATCTGGATGACTTTATTTTGTAATCAACTGGCAAGCTGTTAAATTGTATGATACATAGACTTTTTTTTCTTTTTTTTTTTTTAGACAGGAGCCTCAAGCTATCCCCCTGGGCTTGAGCGAGTCTCCTGCCTCAGCCTCCCAAGTAGCTGGGACCACAGGCACCTGCCACAATGCCCAGCTATTTTTTGGTTGCAGCCATCATTGTTGTTTGGCGGGCCCGTTCTGGATTTGAACCCGCTACCTTGGGTGTACATGGCTGGCGCCTTAGCCACTTGAGCCACAGGTGCTGAGCCGATACACAGAATTTTAACTGAATTTCTTAGGTGAAATTTTAAATGTGATAAACCATAGTGAAACTTTTATAAATTTGAAAAGAACATTGGTTGTTTCGTTGTTAGTTTTTACCTACTCTGAATGAAAATTTAGAATTAGAGCAAATTTGGTAATGAGTTAAGTAATTTTTCCATAGTATTTTTTAGGTCTTCAAGGTTCTCTATGTTTTCCCCACTTCTCAGTAGTTTCCTGTTTTGGCAATTTTTAAATTTGTTTTTGTTTTTTCCTAATTGGTTTATTTCAAAGTACATTAATGCACATAGCAAAAGTGTTGCCACATAGTGACTTGATCACTCACAGGCTGTGAGGAGAGGGTACCTGGCCATGTTTCTTTTCCTGTCTAAGCCTTGGTGTCCTCTTTTGTGGTTATGAGAACTAATGCTCTATCTTGAAAATTTGATAAAATAGTAAAAAGTGCTTCACATAATACCTGAATTAAATATATAAAAATGCTTGCTGTTTATATATTTTTACTATCTTCTAATTTAGTACTTTTGGGAGTAAAAATAATTTACTCATTACAATAGTTTTATAAGTTTTAGTGCCTTTCTTGAAGTGAATCAAAGTTTATGTTTTTGGACTTGTTGCAATTATGATTTATTAGGTTATTTTGCATGGCTCTGCCAGCGCCTGTAACATTAGTTATGGAGCCAGTCACATACACCGAGGTTGGCGGGTTTGAGACTGGCCCAGGCCAGCTAAAAAGAAACAAAAATGACAGCTGCAACAAAAAATAGCTGGGCATTGTGTCGGGTGCCTGTTGTCCCATCTACTTGGGAAGCTGAGGCAAGAGAATCACTGAAGCCCAAGAGTTTGAGGTTGCTGTGAGCTATGAGTCATGGCAATCTACCAAGGGCAACATAATAAGACTCTGTCTCAAAAAAACAAAGAATAAAAAAGATTATTTTGCATATAAGAAAATAATGTTTACAGCTGTTGTGAAATTATAGCTATCCCATTTTATAATTTCAAAGCAATGGTAATTACCTTAGGGGGAATTATGATATGTAAATGATATTCAGATTTAGTGTATCAGCAAAGGATGTCATGTCTAATATTAATGTGTAATATGTTATACTTGAAAGCTTAGTACAAATAAGAATTTTTAGCAAATAGACTTGACTTGACACTGCCTGGGAAAAAAATGGAGCTGTTCTTATGGGAGAGACCATTAAATTGTATTGGATTCTCAGTATCCCCCATGCTTTTGACTTTTTATAGCCATTGCATTATTTTACTGTTGGTAAATAAATGTTAACAGAAATGAAATTTTGCAGTTTAGAAAATTCTTCTGCTTCTTTTATTTAAAATATATTTTTTATTTATTATTGTTATTGATTGATTGATTGCAGTTTTTGGCCATAGCTAGGTTTGAACCCACCACCTCCAGCATATGGAGCCAGTGCTGTACTCCTTTGAGCCACAGCACTACCCCTTTTAATTTTTTTTTTAGAGACAGAGTCTCACATTGTCACCCTTGGTAGAGTGCTATGGCTTAACAGCTCACAGCAACCTCCAGCTCTTAAGCTTAGGCGATTCTCTTGCCTCAGCCTCCTGAGTAGCTGGGACTACAGGCGCCTGCCACAACACCTGGCTTTTTGTTGTTGTTGTTGCAGTTTGGCTCGGGCTGGGTTCCCGCCACCCTCAGTATATGGGGCCAGCTCCCTCCTCACTGAGCCACAAAGTGAGACTGTGTCTCTAAAAAAAAAATTAAAAGGGGCGGCACTGTGGCTCAAAGGAGTAGAGTGCCGCCCAGGATTTAAAATAAATTATTTGGCTCAGCGCCTGTGGCTCAACCGGCTAAGGTGCAAGCCACATTAAGGTGGCGGGTTTGAATCCAGCCCCGGCCCGTCAAAACAACAATGATGGCTGCAACCAAAAAGTAGCTGGGTGTTGTGGCGGGCGCCTGTCATCCCAGCTACTTGGGAGGCAGAGGCAGGAGACTCGCTTGAGCCCAGGAGTTGGAGGTTGAGGTGAGCTGTGATGCCACAGCACTTTACCCAGGGGGACAGCTTGAGTAAAATAGAAAAAATAAAAATAAAAAAGGTAAATTATTTAATGATGGTTGTATTAAATGTTTACATTTTTTAATTATTTCTCTTTTACTTTATAATATATGTATTAACTAACATTAAGTGGTAGTTCTTTCTGGCTTCATGATATGGTTCAAATGTCACTAGAAAGTCTGGCTATGTCTACATACATTGACTTAAGTAATGGAATATTTCACTGCAGACTTTCTGAAACAGAATACCGGCGTCTTTGGTATTCTTTTTAGTTTTTGTATATTTTTCTTTTGATTCAATTACAGTAACAGAAATAAAGATCAAATTACAAAGTTAAAGAGCAATACATAGTTAATTATTCTTTTCTACAAACTGCTTAAATGATATCCCTTTCTTTTTTTATCCTTAAAGCTCAAGCTATAAAAGCCAAAGGTCCGGTGACGATTCCATACCCTCTCTTCCAGTCTCATGTTGAAGATCTTTATGTAGAAGGACTTCCTGAAGGAATTCCTTTTAGAAGGCCATCTACTTATGGAATTCCTCGCCTTGAGAGGATATTACTTGCAAAGGAAAGGATTCGTTTTGTGATCAAGAAGTAAGACTCTTATATTCTTACTAAATTCTTGTTGAACTTTTTGCCTTTTGTTCTGATTAGTGCATCATTTCTATTGTTCACAAATATTTATTAAATACTAGGCTGTATTTAAGTTGGAATTATATGTATTTTTATTTTCCACTTTTTAATGCATCTTGGTCCAAGATTATGTTAGCATGGCAGAATTGGCTTTTGGTATGTGAACATTGCCCATGCATGATTGGCATACAGCTATCATTTTCTTTTATTATTTTCTGCTAAGGTTGCCAAAGAAGGTTGTATCTGTATCTTTTTATTAGGTCTAATATTTTTAAAGCATATGTGGGGATGTATGATTGTGCAATTAAAAATAAAGGAAACAGTGGAAGCAAGAATGGAAAGAAAAACTATAACAGTAAAAGGTTTAAAATACTAGAAGAACATTTTAACATTTCAACAAGTACAGATATGAGCAAATCTATTGCAGGCATTGAGCTTAAACTATATATTCTTGAATAGGAAACAAGTGGAAAATAGAAAATATAATTACAATTTTTTTTGGGGGGGGGGAGCCTCACTTTGTCACCTGCACTCGGCCTAAACTAAAATTTTATTTATTTATTTATTCATGCATTCATTCATTCATTCATTTGGTCTTTCTTTTCTTTTCTTTTCTTACACAGAGGTTCAGTTTGTCTCCCTTGGTATAGTGGTGTGGCATCATAGCTCACAGTAACCTCAAACTCTTGGGCTCAAAGCTCACAGCAACCTCAAACTCTTCTTGTGGCATCATAGCTCACAGCAACTTCAGACTCTTCTTGTCTTAGCTTCCCATGCAGTTGGAACTAAAAGTGCCTGCCACAGGCCTGGCTATTTTTAGAGACAGGGTCTCATGTTTACTCAGGCTGGTCTTGAACTCCTGAGCTGAAGCTGTCTACCCGCCTGGGCCTCCCAGAGTGCTAGGATTATTGGTGTCAGCCACCACACCTGATTCTAAACTAAAATTTTAAAAGGAGAGCTTAGAAGATTGTCAGTTTGGCAGATTGTAAAGAAGGTAGAATATGTGGGATGTAAGAAAAGATAGAGTCCTCATCTTATGACATCTGATTAATAAGATTTCCTTAAAGAGAAAAGAGAAGGAAGGTAGCAAAAATGAGTAACATTTTTTTTCTAAGCCTAAAAAGAGATTCAAGTCATTTCATTTGCACAGTGTTAACCTTCATTACTTTGGTGACTGTTCTGTACTATTGAGAAAATTGTGAAATTAACAATCACCTGAAACTGGATGTGGTGGCCTACGCATGTAATTTTAGCAGTTTGGGAGGCTGAGGTGGGTGGATTGCCTGAACTCAGGAGTTCAAGATCAGCCTGAAACCCCATCTCTAAAAATAGCTGAGGGTTGTGGAAGGTACCTATAGTCCCAGCTTCTTGGGAAGCTGGGACAAGAGTATTGCCCAAGCCCAAGAGTTTGAAGTTGCTATGAGCTTTGAAGTTATAGTACTCTGTCCAGGGCAATAGAGTTGTCTGAAAAAACAAAGCAGACACCTTGATAGTAACTATAACCAAGAAAATTTGCCTTTGTATCAGTATTAAATACAAGAATTGCAGGAGTTTTATAGATTTAACTAAAAATGAATAAGAACCCTCAGCATGATGGGCAAGCTGTCCTACACAGAGTATACTATATTGCTAACAGATATTTTCCTTTTAGACACATTGTAATTTAAAGTATTCAGGGTCTTCCAGGAAATTGAGTAGTAAACAAAATGGCCCTCTTCTTATAGCAGGACACTAGCCAAGAATCATAAGCATCCCTCTACACCCAACACATCTATACATTAATAAATGTATTGTTTTAAGACTTCTTTTACACTGTTAATTATTAACTTTCTTATTTTCTAATTCATTACAAGTTTCAAAACTCATTTTCTACCAAAATATAGAAGTAAACTGTACAAGTTATTTTATATGTTCATATTTCCTAATCTTAACGGCATGTGTAACTTTAGCATTTTTTTAATGTTTCAGTAATTAAAACATTCAGGTATAAGCTTATCACAAGGTAGTTTATGCTTTCTATATTCTGTTTCAAGTATTTTTAGTATACTCATTTATGGGAATCCATCTTTTATATTTAGCAACAATGGATTTTTTAGCCATTCCTTAAAGGGCTGTGTAGTCATTCTTTTTTGTTGTTGTTGTTGTTGAGACAGAGTCTTAATTGGTCGCCCTCCTTAGGGTGCTGTGGCATCACAGCTCTCTGCAACTTCAAACTCTTGGGCTTAAGCGATTCTTTTGCCTCAGCCTCACAAGTAGCTGGCACTACAGGCACCCGCCACAGTCCCAGCTATTTTTTAGCCTCGGTGTATGGGGCTGGCACCATAACCACTGAGCTATGGTCACTGAGCCTGTGTAGTCGTTCTTGATATAAGTAAAGTTACTACAGACTTTGTTTATTCAAAAGGGACATTCTACAGAGTTGAGCAAATGTTCTATTTCATAGTCCATTAATATTACTCAAGTATTACATATATCCCTGACCTTATTATATCAGGTTTTTTTGTTTTTTTTTTTTTTGAGACGGAGCCTCAAGCTATCCCCCTGGGTAGAGTGCCATGGCATCACAGCTCACAGCAACCTCTAACTCCTGGGCTCAAGCAAGTCTCCTGCCTCAGCCTCCCAAGTAGCTGGGACCACAGGCGCCCGCCACAACGCCCGGCCATTTTTTGGTTGCAGC
>CAUYQV010019495.1:0-23676 GCA_963574575.1 Galagoides demidoff | reverse complement strand
CTTCTAAAAAGCTTATCAAATTGGCACTGAATAAATTTTATTATTAATAGTATGGCATTCAGTCAAGGTCCCAGGAGGCAGGTATGTGGATCAGGATTCCAATCCAGGTCTATCTGATTCTATTACACGCTCCGAGTAATCCACCAGCTGCAATTATATGTTCTGTTATTGAGCCAAGCACCATGTGGAGCATCAGAGATAGAGAAAACAACGGCAGGTATTTTCCCTCAAGGTCTTGAGATAAAGCAGCTCATACGCACATATTATGTAAGTGCAGCTGAGTCCCAAATGCACAAGTTTTATTTCTGCCATATTTGACCCAGGCCCCTTTGGGCTTCATCTTCTGCACACCATTCCCAACAGACTTCCAACCACAATAAACTGCTTCTTCCTCCATCTCGACACCTCACAGAGGAAAGGGCTCCCTCCGGTTTCCAGAAACCAGCATATTTCCCTGGAGATGGTGGTTTCTGAGGGGCCAGGCTGTCCAGGTCTGCAGTGGAACATTTCCAATTTCTGTGCCACTGGTGACCTCCCACAGCTTGCTGCAGTGTGACCTGCCTTGGTCTTGGTACCAGATGAACGAGGGAGTAGATGATGGTGCCAACAGCAGGGGAACGATACAGATGCAGCCTTCACCATCCTGTAGGACAGACCCTTACCATGTCAATGAAGTTTCACCCTAGGAAAGGGCTTTCCTTGCAAAGCTTCATCCTCCCCAAGTTCTTCCTTCTCAAGAACCTCGTCATTGCTCAGCCAAATTTACTTCCTTTGCCATAATGAAGAAGCAAGTAAGTCTTCTTATTCCTCAACAAGGATAAAGCCCAGAAACTGAGAATTTTGACTTAGCAATAGCATTTCCATTACCTAAAGCATTCTGTACACAGCAGTGTGCTGAGCCAAAGAGTTTCCATTTCCATCAGTGGCAGACTCTGACCTACTAAGCCCTTGGTGACCAGTAGCAAATGCAAACAAAAACATTCTTAAAACACGGCTTTCTAAGGCAAACCGTTCTTCCCTCAGCTCTAGCCCAGCTGGCAATTAGACTCAAAACCGTGAAGTGGATGTGGCAGTAGGACCGGTTGAGGACTGGGTTTCAGCAAGCCCTCTGCCACTGTCCAAGTTTTAATTACACACTTGCCACGGTAACCCAGGCTGTAAAATGTTTCAAAGAGCAAATCGATGTTCATAGTCCAGAGGACATAGAAAAGGATAGCAGTTAAAATGGGGGGAAAATCATCTCTTGCCTTGTAAACTCAACCAATTTGATCCGTGGGACATTGACAGACAATAAATATGGAACTGCATGAAGTCATTTTTACAGGCGTTTTATAGCGTAATAACCAGGAGAAGGATTGCCTGTGACTGAGATGCAGTCGTGGTTTGTGGAAACGATCGCTGTGGTGGGCTCCCTCCCTGGGCCCTCCGTTTGCATTCTTCACAGATAAATGATTTAGCTGTGCCTACTTATATGTAAATATATAAATATATCACCGTCTATCCTTCTGAGGGACAGCCAAAATGAACTTAAAATCGTGCTTTTTTGCTGCTTTATACTAATTAATGTGTTTTTATTACAACCCATTTATACTTAATGACGCAGTGAGCAGCACTACCATTTGGAAGATGTAAATGACGTTATATCTTTATAGGTTTAGCTTTATTTTCCCCCTAACCTTGTGTATGTCAAGGGGGAGAAAAAGAAAAGAAAATGATCAGCCTTGGTTCATTTTCTAGCTTAGAAAAGAATACTTGCAACTTTCTGTCTTAATTGAAAGTGTGGTTCCTCCCTGGTCCTACTTAATTCCTTAAAGCCCATTCAGATGGCCAGAGAGGCCTTTGAGCAAGTCATTACCACGTGTGAATGTATTAACTTGGAAATTGATTAATCCATCATGTGGATGTTTTCGGCCACTGCAAGGCAAACAATGAAATTCTAATGAAAATCATTTTACATGGAGAGGGCCAACACCATTGACAAGCACTTTCAATCAACCCAAAGGCCTGGGTTAACCTTTCTCAGAGTTAGATTTGTTGTGCTGTGTATTTTAACAAGATTAAAGACATGAGAACGTCATGGAGCAGGTTCTTACCTATGCATCAGGGCAAAGTTGGTCTACAGTGTTGGGTGGCTGAGAGAAAGGGAGCAAGCCTTTGATGTTGTGTCCAAAACGTTGCTTTCCTTGATGTATACAAAACCAAATACCTCCCCCCTTCTTTTTTTCTCTTCTTTTCTCCTTCCTCAGTAACCAGCTCTACTACTAATTTCCTAATTGCACTTCATATGATACTTTAGAAAGAACAGCTACATGTATGTATTAATCCTTTCAAGCCAACTTATCAGAGAGGATTTATTATTCCAAATTTCTATCTTCAGAGTTATTGCTGAGGGAACAGACTCAAAGAGTTGAAAAGACTCCCAAGATCATAAACAACTAATGGCTAAGTCTGAGACTTGAACCTAATTTTATAACACACAATAATCTTTCTAATTATATTAATGCATTAGTATCTCCATCTAATAACAAAGGACACAGGGAAATAAAAACCTTGCCTAGGATCACTCAACTATTAAGCACGAAACCAGCGTTTGAATCCAATTCTGTCTAGATCTAAAGAAAGAATGATTATGCATTATTGCTTCTGAACAACATGTAATAACTAAAAGCTCAAGTAATCCTGTGTGATGTAACCCCTTGTTGAGGATGGAGAATTATCTATTCTAGGATTAGAGTTCTGAGGCCCTGAATTTCTCTAATTATAGATCATTCTCCAATCCTTAAGCAAATGCATACACCAACAATTGTTACAAAAGTGTTTATTAATTCTGACAAGATCTCTTTCTTCTTCATTATATTAAAGAATATAATGTATAATAATTAATGAAATCAAAAATTTGGAAAATATGCAAAAAGATGTCTGCAAAGTATTAAAAATCACATAAGTAAAAGGAAAATAATTTGAATATTTCCCCATCTCCTGTTGCTTTGTGGTTATTTTTGAGAACTAAAAAACACCCTATAAGCTTAAACAATTAATTTGAAGTACAGCACATAAGTTCATGCAATATGATAATAGAAAAATGCATAAATAAATATAAATTATGAGTCAGGTAGAAACAGCCCTACCCCATAATGAATGCCTTATTAATGTGGAGTGGCACCAGTGTGAACAGATAGGCTGGACAAGGGATGGAGTCTGGAATTAAACCAAAATACATGTCAGAATTTGGTATTTCATAAAATATGAAGTAAAGAGAGAAAATGATTATTTAATTACTCATCTGATTAGTTAATCATATAAATTGTGTTCAGAAAAGTGGCAATGATTTGGGGTAGAATGTCTCAAACTGTCTACAAAAATAAATTTCAGATGGTTCAAAGGCTAATTTTTAAAATAAAATTCATGCAATTACTAGAGAAAAAATATATCTATATAATTACAATGTGCAGAAGGCATAAGTATCGCCTAAATCCAGACTCTTCGAAAGTTTGGTGAATCTAGCAACACAAAAACAAGTCTGCACAAGGAAACATACAAAATGAAAAAAGATAAATAGAAATTAGAAAAAAATGCAAAATTAAAAGCAGTAATAAAAGGTCAATTTCCTTGATATATAAAAAGCAGCATAAATCATTAAGAAAAAAAAGCGCTCCAGCAGAAAACAGCGGCAGAGGAAGTAAAGTTACTGATGTCAAGGAATAAACTTAAAAATAGTCCTTGACTTTGCATGTAAACAGAGTTAAAAGCAATTAAAAGCATAGTGCCATATTACTTTTTCAGCTACTGGATGGACAAAGATTTAGTAGTTTGATGACATACTGTATCGACGAAGAAATAGATGAATAAACATATTTCTATGTTGCTGTGGAATCTAAGACCTTCACCATTTTCTTATGCGTTTTTCCTTATATTTTGTCTTCTTACGTGTGTTATTCTGTGACCTAAGAGGCTAATCCCTACAGGTTCTTTGCCAGTTGTCTTCTGGTTGGCTTCAGCAAATGGGACACTTTGGAAAGGTCGGCATATTTCACTCTTTGAGGGTGCACCTAATATGTGAATAGTTTGACACTAGTAAAGTTCAACGTTCATTTAGAAAAGTGACTGGTTCCACAGGAGGGCTGATTTGGAAGTGTCCGGAGGCCAGCTCCTCCTGCCTCAGGCACTTCAGCTCACGCCAAAGCTTCAAAATCCATCTGGTCTAAGAAAGTTCCATATCAAAGAAACACACTCCAGTTTCTTTGTAGACAATTTACTAATCATTCACCATTCTATGAAAAATGCTTGTTTGTTTCAGTGGCTTTCTGAAATGTTTTCCAAACTTAGAAGTATTTTTCACTGACATAAGTTGTTTGTTGTTTTGTTTTCTTAACTACACCTGTCTATCAAAGTCTTACTATCCTAGCCAGCCCCACCTGGACTAACGTCTCTTGCCTGTGTTAATCTGGTTCTGAAGATGCTGCCGGCATCCCAGGAAGCCATCATAATTCTGCCTAAGGAAGGTTCACTTAAGGGATGGATGTAAAACTGGGATCTGACAGTTATCAGAATTTACCAGGAGGAGTCAGTGGAGAAATGGACTTTGAAGAAGACCGTGTGGGGTGAGCATGGTTAAAAACAAAAGTAGAATGTGTTCAAGGATGACAAGAAATTCGTGTGGTTGAAACTCAGAATGGAATGCTGGACAGACTAGAGATGTAGGGAGACAGGAGAGCTGAGGTGGGGTTCAGAAAAGGCTTGTAAACCCACGCTAAGGAGGTGAGCATCCCCCCAGGTGTCTTTGCTAAGTGTGGCTGCCAGGAGGTGGTGTGTAGAAAGAATGTACCTCACCCAGAGTTTGGAAAGTGGGGCATGATGTCACTCTCTTCGGGACTGACAAGGCACAGTGGCACAGCTCTGAAAGTCCTGCCACATCAAATCTCCTTCACTCTCTTTCATCCAGAACTTCAAATTTTCATTTTCAGGGAATCCAACCAGGAAGTTAGAAATTCGGAGAGCATACTGGCAAGGGTAGAGCCTTGTCAGCAACAGAGTCTTAAGAAACATGGTCGGTATTTATATAGGCAAAGGTTAATAACTTGCACAAAACAATAAAAAGGGTAATGAGGACTCTGACGTAAGAAAATGAACTTTTCAGAGTCTATTTTGTGGAGCCAGAAGTCCCCAAACCCAGATCCATAGAACCTGGAAAAGAGAAAAGCACATTAGATTATAATAGTCTATATCCTTATGTGTGTCTCCATGAGGAGGGTTTGATATGATATGTAATTATAGTTTGTTGAAAAAACTGAGCGTCAGGTAACCACCTAGTAAACTGCGTATTGATTTCCAGCTGAGATCCTCCCTCCATTGGTTGCTTGTTTTCTTCCACAGTGGGCCAGACTGAGACGGGAGGCAGAAGAGAGAGGTGAGATAGGGCAGGGGAGATCACCTGGAGACCTGGCGATTAGAGGAAGGGTCTTTTTTTCTTTCTTTCCTTTTTTCTTTTCTTTCCTCCTTCTGCAAATCCCTCCAACACAGGCCATCTGTCCCTTCTTCCCTAGAGTTAAAAGCAACCTACGTCAGATTGAAATGGATAAAAAGATAAATCACCACCCCTCTGTGGAACGCAGAAAGCTAAAAGGGAGAACGAAATTGCATTTGCCTTTGCACTCAATAGATCAAAGTAATTTATGTCAGAACCACTCTGCCTGCTTTCATACATATTCGGTTTTAAATAACATCAATCTCTCCAAACCTGTAATAGCTTTCTTTGTAAGGCTCTTTAAAAAAAAAAAAAAGTTGCTGAAATCTGGCTCCATTAGAGACAAAGTTGGTTTATTGCCTTACAAAATCACTCATTCTAATGAGGCATAAGGTAAGGAGATGCCTATGAACACACTGAATGGTTAATAACCGTCCAGCAACTGAGAATCAGGTGGTTATAACTCACAACCAACCAAACAGGGAAGGGTTAATTGTGCACACCTTTAGCCCAAGAACCAGATGGGGCTGGAGCCACTATGTCAGGAGGTAGGCCCCACTGCTGCGACCAGAAGGGTAGAGTCCCCTTGTGCAGAGAGCATCACAAGGGCCAAGACGTGCCCCAGGCCAAACTTCCGGAAGCTCCCTAAATGGAGCAGAAAGGGTGGCCACCCTCTCTGAACAGTGACTGTAATAATTAAAAGCACATACTTAGTATTTACTTTCCCCCTAGCACTGTTCTCAACTCCTAATGACCCTGTGAAGTTAGTGGCATTAATTCCCCCCAATTCGCAGAGTAAGGGACTGAGACATAAAGATCATAGGTCACTATCTGGACTCATCGCACAGCTAGTAGCAGATCTAGAATTCAAACCCAGGCCGCCCCACTCTGGATTACCTCTGAGCCACCTGGCTTGAGCCAAAGGCTGCAAACTCCAGAGGAACTCCTAGTCCCTCCGTGGAAATAGACTCATTAAAAAGCATGCAAACAATGCAAGGAGGGTATGAATGTCGAAAAACAGAGAAATGGGATGACCAGGAAGAGAACTTGTTACACATGCTGGAAAACGATTCAAGAACGTGACGTGGAATAAAGAAAAAATCACCAGGAAGGGGAAAGGAGGACACATGTGATGGCAGAAGAGGTAGAAGCAAAGACATGAATAATCTTACCATCTTAAGGAACCCAGAACCTGTCTTCACTTTGTCACTCAGGCTGGAGTGCAGTGGCACAATCATTGTCCTGGGTTCAATGGATCCTCCTGTCTCAGCCTCCCAAGAAGCTGAAGAGTCTCACTACGTTGCTGAGGCTGGTCTCAAACTCCTGACTGCAAAAATCTCTCCCGCCTCAGCCTCCCAACGTTCTGGGATCACAGGCACCATCACACACTTGTCTCACTTTCCATTCTTAAAGGTCCAGTGTCAACAGTGTCCATTCCTCCTTAGCGTTTTTAAAATTAAATGATCTGAAATACTCAGCTCTACTGAATTATAACCGAGGATTGGGTTTATTATCATGTGAAGTTTATAATTGTTATTACTATGGTATAAATATATATACTTAATTATGTATTAAGTTTTTTCTTTTAATATGAGTGGCCCCATTTATAGCCACTATCCTGTAGCCTCTTTCCTCCCCCATTTGACAGTGTACCCTAAGCCCAGGGTCACGTCCCTGCTCACCAACTACCTCATTCTTTTTAAAAGCCACATAGCAGTCCTCTGAAGCATACACAGTAATTTATTGAACCCATTTCTCTACATTTCTTCTCAATGAACATTTATCATCTGGAATTCACAGAGTGGAAATTCCCATAAACATGTATTTTCACACTTAACACAAATATTTATATGAACAAAACATCACTCTAGTCTAACCCACTGGCCCAGTGCTGTTCTCTCTGTCCCTTCTCCTGCTGTGTTGGAACCTGAACACTTATTACTACATAACATTATTTTCTATTTTTCCTTATTTATTGAATGGCTCCCTGGCCAGAATGGAAAGCTGAACAGAGGCAGGGACTTTGTTCTACTCAAGTCTGTGTCTCCAACATTTCTTATGCTCTTGGCACACAGAACTTGAAATAATTTTTGATGAAATTTAACAGTGAATTTATGAGTTGGGTAGAAGTGCTGGGTCAGTCACTGCTAATGTTGGTAGTTATTGCCAAGTTGCTCTTTGCAAAGGTTCCTATTTCACTGACATCCTGACATCGCCTGTTTTGCTTAGAACCCATGCCAGAACTGGGTTATATCAATATGTTTCATCTTGATCAGGTTTGATGATTAATGAACTGGGGAGGCCGAGCACTTTTTCTAATTCCTTGGGAAATCGTGTGTGGTATTTAGTACCTGGCTCTGCATTCCCAAGCCCGTTTTCCTACTGAGTCGTCTTCATCTCCTTATTGATCTGTGGTTGCTTTTTCTCTCACATGATTATTAATGTTTTTCTATGAAAAATCTTTTCCCTAGTCAAATGTTAGACCACCACATATGCCATAGAGAATGTGTATTTTCTTGTAGTTGTTGGGTTGTTGTTGTTGTTGTTGTTTATGGGGTTAAATCTGTAGGTCCTTCCTTCTATAACCATTTTTAGTTTGGGACAGATCACCATGACAGTTGTTTGTAGGAGAGGAAAGTGCACCCAGAATGCAGTCAGAGGCCAGTCAATAATCTCTAGAAGCAACAAGATCCTGAACTGTGGCCCTGAAGCTAGGAGCTGGGGCTCGCAGCTGCCCCTGCCTCAGCAGCCGTGTGTCTCTCCCTCTGCCTCACGGGGTCAACAGCAGCACCTCTGCGCACTTGACCCGCACCTCCCTGCTGTCTGGTCAGGAGTGTGCCCCAGGCGGAAAGCCAAGGTGGATACTGTGCTTCTCTCAAGCATCCTTTTCCCAAGAATACTGTCTTGCTCATGGCCTAAGAATTTTACATATTATATGCACTTTTGTAGTTGCTTAGAACAATAACTAGTCCTTCAGGACCAGATAAAGCAATCTGCTTTTTATATCTTTTCTTATTCCCCTCCCACCAAATTAGATCCTATGTGAGGCCTATAGCAAAAATTGGGCTCAATCAGAATTGTTCTCCTTGAATAGAATGCAACAGATGATGCCTGAGAGTTACTTTTAACATTAGGGCTCCTAGGAACACAGTTTTGTTTTTTGTTTGTTTGTTTGTTTGTTTATTAAATAATAGCTGTGTACATTAATACTATCATGAGGTACAGTGTACTGTTTCTGTATACAATTTGAAATACTTTCATCCAACTGGTTAACATAGCCTTCATGTCTTTTTCTTAGTTATTGTGTTAAGACATTTATATTCTACATTTAGAGAGATTCACATGTACCCTTATAGGATACACCATAGGCGTGATCCCACCCATCACCCTCCCTTCATCTACCCTCCTTCTTTCCTCCCTTGTCCCCATATTCCTGGGCTAAAATTGGGTTATAGCTTTCGTATGAAAGCTATAAATTAGTTTCATAGTAGGGATGAGTACATTGGGTACTTTTACTTCCATTCTTGGGATACTTTGCTAAGAAGAATATTTTCCAGCTCCATCTAAGTAAACATGAAGGAGGTAAAGTTTCCATCTTTCTTAATGACTGTATAGTATTCCATGGTGTACATGTACCATAGTTTATTGATCCATTCATGGATCAATAGGCTCTTGGGCTTCTTCCATGACCTAGCAATTATGAATTGGGCTGCAATGAACATTCTGATAGAAATATCTTTATTGTAATGTGATTTTTGGTCTTCTGGATATATACCTAATAGAAGAATTATAGGACCAAATGGCAGGTCTATTTTCAGTTCTTTAAGTGTTCTCCAGATGTCTTTCCAAAAGGAACGTATTAATTTGCAATCCCACCAGCAGTGCAGAAGTGTTCCCTTTTCTCCACAACCATGCCAGCATCTGTTATTTTGGGATTTTGTGATATGGGCTAATCTAACTGGAGTTAGACAATATCTCAAAGTAGTTTTGATTTGCATTTCTCTGATGATTAAGGATGGTGAGAATTTTTTCATGTTTGTAGGCCATGAGCTTGTCTTCTTCAGAGAAGTTTCTCTTTAAGTCCCTTGCCCACCCTGAGAGGGGATTACTTGTTCTCTTCTTGCTGATATGTTTGAGTTCTCTAAAACAACTTCTGTTGAAAAGGGAGAGCAAGTGAAGGTGACAGTGTAGAATGGTTTCAGGAAAGCCAGTGACCAGATGAGCAGGGTGTGGACTAAAGTTAGGACAGAGAAAGGAAAGACATGTTTTTAAACTGTTTTAAGGGACTTAGGGCTTAACTGGCATTTGAAGGGAAAAGTGACAGAAGGGAGAGGTTAGTCAAAAGTTATGTTTGGCAGAGAAAGGGGATGAAGATGGTTTCTCATAGACCATCTCAAGAGGCCTTGGTGTCACATCATTATCACTGTCACCACGGGGACCATTAACTAAGCAAATGTAATTTCCTAAGAATTTCACTTAAATTGTCTCAGTTGCTTATCACAACATTCAGGTAGGCATTTTTATTTAATTTATTCAGGGGAGGGCACTGGGTCTCAGAAGGCATGATAATTTAAGAGAGTTGGCCAAGTACACAGCTATCACCTGGCAGGTCAGCAGAGTGCCTGGAACAGATAGGTGGTCAGTGAGCAAATGTCCTGGGAAGGCCACCCCTTTCCCTCTCCGGGTTGCATTATCTTACATGGGTCTTATTCTCTTTCCTTCCCCCTTTCTCTCTCTCTCTTTCTTCTCTCTCTCTTTCTTTCTTTTCTTTTCTCTGTCTCTTTCTTTTCCTTTCTTTCTTTCCTCTTCATTCTTTCTTAGGAATTAAACTATTAACAACCACATCCAAAAATCAAAGATCTCAAAACTTTCCAAAATTTTAAAAAACAATTGATTTCAGGTCTATAAGAAGAATTGGTCATGAAACTGCCTGACACATTTGTTGCAATCAAGGAGCCTGCATTAACCCATCATCATTACCCAAAGCCCACAATTTATATTAGGGTCCCCCCCACCTCTGCCCTGGTGTTGGTTGTGCATTCTGTGGGTTTTGATGAAGGTACAAGGTATGTATCCACCATTACAATATCCTATGGTTTCACTGACCTAAAAATACTCTGTGCCCCATCAATTCATCCTTCTCTCTTGCCAAACCCCCAGCAGCAACCGATGTTTTTGCCATCTCCATAGTTCTGTCTCTTTCAGAATGTCATATAGTTGGAATCATATGGCCTTTCCAGATTCCTTCTTTCACTTAGGGATGTGAATTTAACATTCCTTCAGAAATTTAACATTCCTAGTCTGTTCATACCTAGATGGACCATTTCCTTTTAGCACCTAATAAGATTACAATTTATTCATCCATTCACCTACCGAAGGACATCGAAGTTTCCCAAGTTTTAGCCATGATGAATAAAGCTACACGAAACATCCACGGGCAGAGTTTCGATTGAACATAAGTTTCTGTTTCTTTGCGTAAATACTAAGGAGCATGTTGGGTCATATAGTAAGAGGATGTTTAATTTTCTAAGACTGCCAAGCTCTCTCCCACAGGCCTGCACCATTTGCATGCATGCCGGCAATGAATGAGGGCTCCCGCTCCTGTGGGCTCCCTCCGTGTTTGGCGTTGTCAATATTGGGGATTTGGGTCACTCCAATGGTGTGCCGTGTCTTCTTCTGTTGTCTTAAGCTACATTTCTCTGATGACATATAAAGCTGAGTAAGTATTGACTTGCTATCCTTATGTCATCTTTGGTGAGGTGTTTGCTCATGTCTTTTACCAATTTTTATACAGGTTGTTCTCTTTCTTACTGATGGGTTTTAACAGTTCTTTGTATCTTTTGCTCAAAGTTCTTGATCACATGCCTTTTTTGCAAATATTTTCTCCCAGTCTGTGGCTTATCTTCTCTCGATCTCTTGGGAGCTCAAATCTCTCAAATTTGTCCACTCTGAGCCTCTAGTAATTTCTTCAGTTGCAGATTTGGTTTCCCTGATTCCCCTGTGGAGTTCTCTGCCCCTGTGATTCTGCTCTGGTAAGTTGTCTACCCACTTGTCTGTGTCTTCAATTTGGGAGGTAATGGCTCCCCCTTTGACCTGTATTCTCTGGTGGATCTAAGAAGAGCTCATTGATTTTCAGCTATTTTTTTTGTTCAGCTATTTCTTGGTATGTGATCATAAGAGATGACGGATAAGCTTCTTACATTCTGAAATGGAAATCAAAAATCTCCATGATTCTACTCATTTACAATTTAAATGACCCTTCCAGTTAAGGAAGGTTGGCTACATTATATCCTATTCATAGATGTGAAAACTGAGTTGAGAGGGAGTGCTGGTGGGTCAGTCATGCCACTGATAATTGCTATGCAAGATAGAATGGAAAGTTAAGTTTCTGATTTAAAATTCATGGTTCTTTGTCCTGAAATTAGCTGCCTATCACCTATTTGTCATGTGACACTATACAAGACATCTGAGTTCCCTGGATCTTACTTTTTGCTTCTGTAAAATATCTAAAAATTTTAATAAACTTTATAGTTTTGTATGTAGTATTAGGCCTAAATAGTTTTTATATCCTTTCCAAATCTTTTGTAAAAGGGATGACTCATTTATAAGATAGTTCCACAGTGTTTTCCTCAAATCTGCAGCTTTAACAGGTGATTAGATACCTTGTAAATGGAAGTCATGTTTCTGTGGACATGGAGGGGAAAGAGTGGGGGGCAGTGAGGTGGGAGCAGGTGCACAGCCCATTAACTGAACTCAGCCCACATCTTAGGCGACCATGATGTATGGCACTGCCTGGCAGCCCTGGCTTTTTCTTTCTTTTTAATCATTAACCTTGCAAGCAGAAGACGTCTTATTTTCATCCTCAAGGTTGCGGTCAGTCTTCCCATCTGTAACTGCCTGGTTCCCAGATGGAAGCCAGCAGACGTTCTCTCTGCTGTCAGCCCAGCAACATGATGCCTTTGACAGATCTTTTTTCTAAAAACAGAACTTGCTGTTTCCAAGGAACAGGGGAAGGGACACTAGAAGCAGAATGCCAGTTCCAGAGGGTGTGAAGATCACACTCCGACAATCTCCTGATGTGCCAGCTGCAGGGAGCTCCACAGAAAACTAGTGACAGGGAGAGAACTGAACTTGGAGAAAAGAGGTCTGGGTTCAAACCCTGACTCTGCTTTCTGTGACCTGTGTGGATTCTTAGCAGTTTGCTTACCTGTGAGCTTCAGTTCCCTCATTTATAAAATGGAGATAGGAATTCTCAAGTCACAAGTCTCTGCCAATCTTTGAGAAAGTGCAATGTTTATAAAGTCTTTTCCTCAATGCCTAGAACATGTTTTCTCCCTCCCTTGCTTCCCTCCTTCCTTTCTTCCTATTTTTTTTTCCTTGTTAGAATATTTCTTTCTTCACAGTGATCCTTTCAGGGCAGAAGTAAGATTGGACTAGACCATGGAAGGTTTTAGTGAGTAGAGAATCAAAGGTGAAGAGGGAGATTAAGCAGTGTTTTGGATGGCTTGCTGTGACCACTTGAACATGAGGACTATTGGCTGGACAAAGGGTCAGGAGAGCTGGGTCCAGTTGGGTAGTTTTAGGAGAATCCGAACTGCATGTTCAGTTTCTACCCCCTTGAAAAAGTACTAACCATACATGTGCTTCCTGAGAATCAAGAACATTGACAAACATCATGCTTTGTTTGATAAAGTAGAACACATTATGGACAAATTTTTTTTATAAGTAATACCCATCAGATGACAAGTCTTTAGCCCAGAGTCAGGGAAAGTCAATCTAGGGGAGCCATTTAGAGTTAGCCACATAAAGCCCCTTCTTTTACAGTAGCAGAGACTGGCTCAAAATCTCAGACGAAATGACTTTGAACGCAGTATCACTCAATTACCTTGTCTTTTCTTTAAAGGGCTGACCCAATATCAAAACACAAGAATCAAGAACCAGGCTTGGTGCCTGTGGCTCAAGTGGCTAGGGTACCAGCCACATACACCCAAGGTGGCCGGTTTGAATCCAGCCTGAGCCTGCCAAACAACAATGATGGCTGCAACCAAAAAATAGCCAGGCATTGTGGCGGGCACCTGTGGTCGCAGCTACATGGGAGACTGAGGCAGGAGACTTGGTTGAGCCCAGGAGTTGGAGGTTGCTGTGAGCTATGATGCCACAGCACTCTACCCATGGGGGACAACTTGAGGTTCTGTCTCAAAAAAAAAAAAAAAAAGGAAGAAAAGAATCAAGTGCCAGAATTTGTCTTGAAATCTAAGTACTAACTTACCCAAAAAGCTCATAACCTTGATTTCCCCCAAACTACTTTTGTTTAATGTGTTTTTGTTACTTTCAAATATGACAACATAAGTATATGACTAAATGTATTTTTCCCATTTATTCATAAGTATTTTGGAAATTACTCGACTAAAAACTAAATTTTTATAAACAGAACATCATTGTCATACCTAAAAACAAGCAGCATCCCTTAATATCATTAAATGTAGAGTGATACCTAATTATATGTACATATAACATAAACACATGCATATACATACACACACGTATATAATATGGGGAATTACTTGTTTATATTGGGACATAAAGAGTATCCACTCATTTCAACTGGTTAACATACCTCTCAGGGCTTCCACTGTTGGGGAACCACTTCACTTATCTTGTCAAGGTTCTCACAGTCTGGATTTTGATGACAACATCCCATGATACCCACTAACCTCTCCCTCCGCCCTGTGTTCTCTGTAAACTGTAGTTGGATTTGAAACTTGCTGAGATTGGAATTTCACAGTTTTGGAAAGGGTCTTTCATAAGTGACATGGTGTCCTGCTATCAGAGGGCACATGATACTTGGTGGCCCCTTTATGATATTATCAGCTACCAGTGTTTGGGATCCATTACGGTTTGAAAAATGGTGATATCCTATTTGATCACTGGTTCTTCACATATTATCTAGAATAATCTTACACAGGGAAGCTTCCTCTCATCAGCTATTTGGTAGCTCAGTCATAAAGAAAAGGCAGAATAATTACTTGAGTCTTTCCCTTTATAATTTTTGAACAATGAGTTAATTCACTAGCATTCATCGACATGTTGCCAGTTAAGTTCTTTGTTTTGTGACATTGTAGAGTCAGGATTTAAACATATTGCACGTCCTCTTCTACTGATGTTCCTTACTGTTGCTCAGACTGCCCGCTCTTTGACCAGCGGAAGCCACTGCCAGAGACAGCGTCCTTTAGACATTATCCTAGTCATTGGATGACTTCATTGTTTGCTCATATGCTCAAGGCTCATCTGAACATTCCAAGAATCTCTGTTTCCTTTGGGTAAGAAATGGTACATGGAAGCCACAATCTGAGTATGAAGGACAGCGGCTGCTTCAATGCCTTTCAGAGGACTCAGCTAGGAAATAACTCTGGAAAAAAAATTATAAATACTCGCTGATAGTTTTGATTCAAACTCCAGGCTTCAGGAATATTTTTGTTTTAATTTCTTAACATATGTTAATATCTCTTTTCTTACATAATGAAAATCTAGACTTTCAAAGACATCAGAAAAGATGGGATTGGAACACTGCATAATTACTCATTTGTTTTATCCATTCTATGCAAACAGCAGTCTTAGAGTAATAGCAACAGCATACCACCAACATTTGTGGGGGTTTTTTAGATGTGAAGCCATAATAATTCATTATGTAGGCTCTCTTATTTTCTTTCTCTCTCTCTTTTATAGACAGATTTTCTGTTATTTAGCAAAAATCAAACTTTATTCTGTTAGCTATATTAAAACTAATACCTTTATAATAAACTTTGTTACATAGTCAGTGCCCTAAAAGGAGAAACAGTCTGAAGAGAAGCTCATTCATTCGTTCATATGGAAGAATTGTCTCTGGCAAAGGGGAAGTTAATCCGAGACACTGTTTATTGGGGGAGCTTTAATTTAAACCCAAGTCTGCCTGGCTTGAGAGTTCCCTTTCTTTTGCTACAAAACAAAGTGGTGTGAAGAGATGATGTTTCATATTTCCTCGTCTTAGAAGAATCCCAGAAGACAATATTTAAAATATTTTTAGGATATTTTAGAATTCATATACTTTATCATCCACACTTTTGCAAGTCAAAGGGCATTCTAAAATTGTGTATATATACAGATATAGGTATACATACATGTCTATACACATAGATAGACCTCACATACACATGTATGCAACCATAATGTACATATGAAAAGAGATATTATATTGTTAGATCTATGAAGAGTTCTACACATTTAGCAAAACTATTTTCAGGAAAAAAAATTCTTTCTAAAAACTTTTAAATAGCATATATTCACATATTTAAAAGTATTATTAAAAATAATACTAGCTGAATAATTTCTCTTTGCATATATTCACAACTTTAGTCAGAGGCAAAGCCATATATAATTTTAATTCAACATCACTGATATTTTCTGAAGATTGTGTATTTAACAGTCATTATCTTTATTTTTTAATAAAAATGACTGAAATATTTTCCAAATATGTATTTTGCAGATAACTTTGCAGTTGTGACTACCTAACATTTGACTGTCTTCTGGACACTATTATAATTTTAATTGAGAAAACTATTTTGCCCTATGTGAAAAGATACTCCTGTAAGCGCAGAATAAATTCTCCGAAATGAAGAATATGCTTAATTTAGGTTTTATACTGAGATACGTGAAAACCAGGGCATAAATATGTTTGCCAGTATAGTAGGGTGACCAGACGTCCGGATTTTCAACAATTTGTCCTGTGTCCCATGGTGTTTTTAAAAAGTCCTAATTTTTGGAAAGAATGCACCAACAGGTTGGAGAACAAGAAGGGAATATATGGTTTTTGGCTGCCATATGGCTATTTCGCCAGAATATGAGTTTTATATTATTTTTGTTAATTTTATAATGTTAAACTGTAATAAATAATGGCTGAGAAGTGATTATCGAGAACTGCTTATCAAAGTTTGCCTTGTTGTCAGGCCCTGCCCTGTGCCCCCCCTCCGCCCCCGCTCCGCCCCCCCTGCCCCGCCCCCCACTCCACCCTCTGGCCGTGTTGTCCCACCTTACAGATGTTAGAATCTGGTCACCCTACAGTATAGTCAATTGCATCTATTCAGTGTACTTTCATACAATGTGTAAAAATATGTCAAATAAGTTATTTATATTTTGATCTTGCTAAATTTAGAAGCTGCAAAATTATAGACTATTTCAATCTAATTTCCTTTTAGTATAAAACATTGATTTATCCAATTAAAAAATTAGGAGTTAAATCAAAGTATTTTTTCCTCCAAATTGAACAATTCTAACATTTCAGAATGAAATACAGCATACCTTTTGAGTACTTTTCACTTAATTTTTTCAGCTCTTTCCTTGCCTTTGTCAGGATACATTTTAATATCTTTCTTTCTTTTGCAAGCTTTGTTTGTAGTAATTGCAATTTGCTTTTAAGCATCAGATGCTGAAGGTTTTTAACACTTTAGATAAAGATTTCAAAATTATTTTTTGAAGAAAATGATACCACAATTGAAAGGAGTTGTATATAATAAAAGTTTTAAAGTATTCTCAGACACTTAGGTCTACTTACAAAGTAGTTATTTAAACTTCTACAGGTTTTCAAAGTGGATCAATTTTAAGCAACAGTGGAGGAGAATGTATATCTGTGTATATAAATATATACACACACACACACACACACACACATACATATAATGTTGATAATTCTACCTCATGAGTTTGATTAACATTTTAATTACATAGCTCTGCAACCAATCCCAGGTATATTTCTGCCTTATAGTTGTTTTGTTTTTTTGCATTTATTAACATTATTGGTACCATGGAAGTTTTTGTTTCACAAAAATGTGGATTCATGCTATTATCACAAAAGCCATTTTATCTTTAATGTTGAATTTTCACTGAATTTAGAATAGTATCCATGATAATACTTGTTAGATGGTTCATCTTTGAAGAAATGAATTTCAAAGCTCTCCTTTGATTTTGTTTGGATTTAAAAACTAAAAGATTATTGAAATTAGCTTATTTTCTATGTAATTTCATCATTTTTTGAAAAGTCCTTCTTTCGTGAAGGTAGAACACATTAGCAGCTATTTTGTCCCTTTTCATACATTCAGAAGAAAATGTGGTGTCAAATAGGAGTGAAAATAATTCAGAAACATAATTTGATCTAAACGAAGCGTCGTGCTTTACCTCCTGCCCCTGCGTATGTTGAATCATAATCGTCAGGCATGGTCTTAATCACTAACGTTTGAAGTAGATACTGAAGTTTCTTCAGCCGTCTATATTTTCTGGATTTTGTATGGTGAAGCATTTCACTAACAGCCCTGTGGTGGATGGGAAACGTTCACAAACATGTTTATCGTCAAGCCTCTTTGGTGGAAAAAAAAGTAGAATTAAACTTAAATTTTCTTGGATGTACCTTTTAGTTTGGGGAATAACTTCTGGGACTAAAAGTTTACCATACAGTAAATGACAAAGTTTTCCCAAACGTAATACGATAAAGCTCATTCTAGTTGCACACCATACAATAAAAGGAAGAACGGAAGGAACCAAAGCGTCCCGTACTCTTCATTTTTCTCTGAGGATGGCTGAGCAGCCTCTATACAAATATTTCCTGTATTCCTACCCATGACTCCACTGGTCTCCCTGTTGACAATCTCAGCTTTGTGCATTTCACAAACTGTGGCCCCCCAGTAGGACAGGTTAGTACATGAAGGAGTTGGAAGGTACGACAGGTTCAAGTACAGTCAAACTTCTGTACATTGATAACCCAGGAGACAGTAACAAACTGGTCAACATACAGAGGTGGTCAACATAAGGACCTAGGCCTACCGTACTGATACATACATGTAGTGCATGTCTGGTCTATAAAAATTAGGTCAACTTAAGGAGGTGGTCGGTATCGTAAGTTGGTCAGTCTTGGAGGTTCTACTGTGTATGTTCCCACCACTGCCCATAAGCAGGAGAAATCACAGAGCTAGATGGTAATTATCTTAATTAAGTTGTACCCACAAAGAGCCAAGACGGGAAGGACATGTTATAGTTGGTCGTCTTTCAGATAGGAACACATGTTAAGATAGAACTTGTTCACTACACATGTGAGACAGTGTCAGAGACTGGAAGTACAAAATGAAGCTTTATCAGACCCACCCAGATTATTTTATTGATCTATTACTAATAATTCTTTTCTAAAAAATTGTTTTACTAATATTTCTTAAAAATAAAAAAATCCAGAACAAATGATGAATAGGATGAGAGGCTTGGGACAACAGGCAGAGTCCATGAAATCCAGGAAATTAGATGATTAGTAGTCAAGTCCATCATCCTGGTCAAAATTGTGTGTGTGTGTATGTATGTGTGTGTACAGTTTTACATCTTATGTTTTAGCGCCTGAGAATGAAAGGACCACAGTATTCCAGGTTTAAGGCAGAATGGATGAGGGAAAGAGTTTGGAGTACGAGAAAGATGACCCAATGCTCGTCCCAGCCACGTACAAGCTGCTCATGACAACCGCCTCAACTTTTCTGAGCCTCAGCATTCTTCTTTGTAGAAGAGGATTTAGTGTGAGTGAAGAAAGACAGTATTTTTGAAAAAGGCTTCCAACTGTAGAGACCTTTGATGAAGAGGAGAGATCTTGCTCTCCAGCTTAACGAGTATAATATTTCCCAGCTCATCTCCCACCTCTAACCTAGTGCATTTTCTATCCTCCTGAACACAGAATCCTCATGTGTCTCCAAACGTGATCTGCTGTTTCACACATTCAGCATAACCTGCATGTTCCTCCCCTGGGGTGACCAGCTTCTGTCCGGTTGTTCAGTAGAGGGAGGGAAGCATTTCCTTCTTCTCTGTGTGGGCAGAAAGGGTCAGTCTCAGCTCAACCTTCTCCAACTATTGTAGAACTTGTCCATTGAAGTGGTCAACATTTGAGACGTTTCCTAGGCTGTGTTCACTAGGAGGTGTAGTCACTGAAGTCAGCCCAACTCAAGCTTTCTGTCTCTTACAATTTCTACTTGAATGTGGCAAGCAGACTTTGGCAAGTCCTGGTATCCCAGGGAAGGCTGGCTTCATTCTGTCCTCCCTCTTCTAGGTTGCATGTGGTTGGATGTGTAATTGGACCCCAGAGTCCCTTGAATATGATCGGTTTCTCTTTCTCTGCAAACAACCTAAGTATCCAGCTGCCAAGAACCAGATAAGGTAGCAGAAGCAGTAAGGACGGAGAGGGAAGCAGGATGAGAAGCCCCAGCACTGCTGTGAGCCAGAGTTCTGTGCTCCCACCCAGCCTTCAGGTGCAAGCTCTGGGTTAAGGTATTGCACACTGCATAGCTCTTTAAAAA
Source organism: Galagoides demidoff (assembly GCA_963574575.1). NCBI lineage: Eukaryota > Metazoa > Chordata > Mammalia > Primates > Galagidae > Galagoides > Galagoides demidoff. The sequence continues at coordinate 3,861 of CAUYQV010019495.1, read as the reverse complement.
ATAGTTCTCACTATTCTTGTTCCTTGTGTGCACCTCTTTTAGAGATGCAAAGGGAACTATTGGGATGATCGACAGGGCAGGATGCGGCCCCTCCTCGGCCCTGTATCTATAAGACCATCACCTCCAGAGCATTCCTGCAGCCTGCACTCCAATGCCAGCCCTGCAAACCTTCCCTCATCTCACCATTCAGGATTCCCTCCCCCACTAGCCTCCTACAGCCCTGTACTCACATCTCCAGTGCAGCCCACACTTTATTTCCTGGCATTCCCAGATGCGTATATATGTTTGTCTGTCCTTTCATACTTGACATTTTGCAGAAAATTTGTATTCTATGTACATCCTTCCCAGCTCCCAGAGCTATGTCTAGGAAATAAGAGGCCTTCAGCAAAGTGTTGAAGGAATACTAATTTAACATGATTTCACTGCTACCTGCATGTATTCCCCAAAGGGAAAACCACAGCTGCCATTTCCCGTAGTTTCTCTCTCGAGAAAAAGCTGAAAGAAAGGGCCCACTGACAAAGCCTGTCGGGATTACTGAGCTGACGTATAAACCCCCCAAACCACTGTAACAGGTCTTTTCCATTTTCTCTGAGAACCTTCTGTAACTTCTTCTGGGGACTTTATCACTGCATGAAAGGTTTTGTGCTTCCACCAGCACCATGTGGCATTCAAGAAGTTTCACATCACTGAAGGTTTCCGGGGAGAAAATTCTGCCACCAAATTCCCTGCCTGCAAACAGTCTTCAAAGAACTTGTAGTCAGAGTTCCCTTAAACTGAGCGGCCAGAAGTTCCTCTGTTTTCACCTCGGCTTGCCTGGAACCTGTGGCTGATGGAGCTCTGCTTGAGGGCCTGCTCGGAGGACTCTGCTTCCCCATGACCGCCTGCAGCTCGAGATTTTTCAGCTTGTTTTCAAGGAATCCATCCTAACAGCTAACTGCTCTGACAGGGGTGCTCTCAGAACTCGTCCTGTAATAAAACGAGGCACCCTCTGAAGTAGGAGCTGTTACTATCCACATGGGACTGGGAGGGAAACTCAGGCCTTGATCCCTTTCAGGACTTGCCCAGGGTCACATAGCTGTGAGTGGCAGGGCTGGGCTCTGCTGTCTCTCAGTCAGGAGAACGTGGGCTCTAGATTTCCCACCTGCTCGACCTTAGTAAATCATTTGAATCTCAGAATGTCACAAACTCAGGTATGCAAGAAATGTGAGCTTGTTTTTTCTTATCTCTTTAATTTTTTAATGGGAACATAATTTAGGCAATGAAATACTTAAATATTAAGGGTTTAGTGTGATACATTTTAATTACAGATATAAAACATCACCCCTAAAATTATTTGAACCCCACCCCAGCCAATACCCAACCCTCCAAGAAATTATCACTTTCTGCCACCACCGATTATTTAATTTGTTATTTTTAATTTAATAATCCAATTAATTTCAACTCAATTGCATCTAGTGTCAGAAATTTCATCACAGTCAATTCAGGGCTTTTATTACTCAGTGTTCCTGGTTTTTTTTTTTAATGTCAAAATATTAAGGGGGTACAAATGTTTTAGATTATATGAATTGCTTTGGTAATGCCTGAGTCCCAGCTACAGGTGTGCCCATCACCCAAATAATGCTCACTGCACCCATTAGGTAGGTTGCCCCATCCCCCTTGGTTAATTTCCACTGAGTTTTACTTCCAAAAGATAAATTGATCCTTGGGGTTTTGTAAAACATTTAGAGCAGAGGTTTAGAGACATTTCATGAGATGGCAAAAGGTGGTCTCATTGTCATATGCTGGTACTACTGGGTGATCTGTGGCCCTGCCTGGATCCCTGCTGCTGGCTCAAGTATGGTGTTGCTCTCTTCTGCCAGGACCCTCTCCTCAGCTACACCTGTTCTCTTTGGGAGACAAAGGAACATTCATGGCTACAGCTCTGCCCTGCCCCACAATGGTGAGTGGAGGATTCCCTGTGGCCCTTGCAGATCCACTCTGCTGAGACACATCCTGAAGCCACATCTCATCTTGCATATTGTCACCTTCCCAGGGCACATCTTGGAAAAGTCACCTCTACCCATGGATCTCACAAAGCAAAGAGGGTTATCTCCACCATTGTCCCTGCTTGGCCTGTGCAGATTGGGAGAGCATAGGTCAAAGGGCCATGGTTTCCCAGGGAGCTCCAATACTTACTCTTTCCTTCCTTCCATTAATATCCCCCATAACTCCTGAGGAATCTTGGATTCTCAAGGTTAGACACATCAAACATCTCAGAACCTTTTTATTCCCCTGGAATTACTCCTTCCCTGTGGCAACAGGTGAGCAAAGTCTTCCTGTATGATAGTAGAAGGGTCTCAATGCAACAGACAATTTGAGAAAAAGAACCTCACATTGGTAGCACATTGAAATACCACTCCAGTACAGAGAAAAGTAACAGCGTAATAGGACCATAGAACTATTACATCAATAAGCTGATTGCTGTAAAACATTCATGTAGTGAGCACTTCATAAATTGCCATCAGTTTTATGTCCAGATATGGAGAACATAGTCAGGTTGATCTTGAACCAAAATCTTGACTTCATGCTGTCTGAATATGTTATGTATAGGTGGAACTGACCTGAGCAGTCAATGGCACCTGGGAGGATGTTGGGAGACACTGAGCAGACAGGGAGTTTAGAAAGTTCTTAGTAGCTAGAACAGAGGGAGCAGGGGATGAGGGACAGTGTCAATAAAATCTGAAGCATGTTAACAGCTTCAGTCCCGACCAATGAAACAGAGGAATATACAAGTTGAGCAAACAGGTGCAGGACAACTATACCTGGACAGAATCACACCACCAGAGTATCTTTCTGAAGACTGAGGAACCCAACATACTTCCATCTGAAGGGTCTAAGTTCTCCAAACCATGTAGCATGCTGCAATGGAAGGGCCCAGGCCAGGAGTCCTGGGTGTGAACTCAGCAACCTGGTTTGGTTGAGTCCAGCTCCAGAGTCAGAATCCCTGTCCACATAAGAGTTCTGTGGACTTGGGACATTACTTAGCTCTTCTTGTTCCATTTCTTAATCAATATAATGGGAAAAAATTGTTGGGCGGAGGTACATGGTAGAGGCCCTTCCCTTTGTCTCTGATTTCCAGGAAAAGGGATTGACTTCAAACACTCCTGGCCTTTTGTTCCACCTTACTCCTTCCCATCAGAGATGGACTGAGTTACCTGGTTGGTGATTGACAGCTGTTGGTATGAAGTTTTTTTTTTGTTGTGTTTTGTTTTGTTTTTGGTGAAGCTTATTTATCAAAATCCATAGCACAGAAGTTTCCAAGTCTTTTTGGTCCTATCTCACCTGGAGAAGTAAAGAGTCATCATCACACACACGTCTGCTCTGCAGCCCCGAGTGTTCTAGTGGGCTTCTCCAAGGTCTAATTTGCTTGCAAGAGCCTCAGAAAGGGCAATGTCACCACTTACCTAAGCCTTGGTTCTTTAATTCAGTTTTTGTCAATTTTTAGCTGCTCCCTTTATTTCCATTACGACACTATTCTGTGTACTCCTTGGTCTCCTCACACTCCAGCAGTAATGTCTCTTCCTTACACAATCCTGGTGGTGATGACTGAGGCAATACAGATATAAAGTGTCTGGAATATATGACATGCTCAATGAGTGCTTGCCATTGCAACTATCAATGGACATTTCACTTCTATGAGTCATATAACCTTCTATTCTCTAACTTTCCTTGTCTTTAAAATATCATCAATAATTATATGGATTAAGGAGATATATATATAAATTACTTGATACATGGGTTTCCACTCAATACACAGTAACACCCTGCATCCTGGTTGAAATGTGTTAATCTTTGAAAAGCCTTTTGACTCTGTTCCATGGT
>CAUYQV010019493.1:0-10995 GCA_963574575.1 Galagoides demidoff | reverse complement strand
AGAAAGTGTCCCCCCATCATATTCAGGTTGGTTTAGTGGTTGGTGGTGTTGTTATCATAGAGCGATTTATGTTTTCTGCCATAGTTCTACCCATGTGGCAGTTAACTACTACTTGGTCGGTATAGTCCTGCTAAATCTGATATTATTGTAAGATTTACTCCCTGGGCTTTGCTGTACTGGAAGTCTCACTAGAATTGCCTGATTCTTCGAAGTTCATAAGCTCATTGTAGGGTAGTTTTGGTGGGAGTCTATTTTTGAAACTTTAGAACATTATCAGATCCAGAGTTAAATGAAGGGGCAATAAGCTATCACTGCAATCACAATGAAATAAAGAATACTATATTTTCCAGAACATCTCTTTGAAATAAATAATTAAATTAACTGCTTAGGGATTATGGATGGAGTGTAGGTGAGATCAAGCCCCAAAGTAAAAGCTTGAGTGACAATAGCAGATCCTTCCCTTCCATTCCAAGAAAGGAGAGTCTGGCTAACAGAAGGGGTTCTATTTTGCTGAGTGGGTCATGAGAGATTGGGGGCAGAGCTAAGACTCTTGGGACAATAAAGAGATAATTTCCTATTCATTACATACCTCTCAATGGAGTAGTCCAGTTTCAAGAATGCTTTAAGTTCCTAAGGGAGCAATACACATGTGGCTATTTTTGTTCATTCATCAGATAAATTGTAATCATTTCTGACATATTAGGGAATTAAAATATTAAAAAGATAGATTCTTGCTCTGAAGTATTTACAAGCTGGTATTCAGAAAATATACATGCTACCAAATATATAACATGGCAAGGGTCTTTTTAAAGGAGTGTGGAAGATAACAGAAGCGTAGGGAAAACCAAGGTTGTTCCTTGGGCTCTGAGACTCTTTCAGACAAGAAAACATGAACTGATAAGAAAACAGAAGTTTGACAAGGGAAGGTGGGGCATTGAGAGTCATAGCAGCAGCAAATGCAAAGGCCAGGTGGTCTGTACAGTGAATGCTCAGGAAATAGCTAAATTTTTCTGAGAGTGGAAGAGAATGTGAGAGCACCGGACAGGTTGACTGAATTAAATTCTAACCTTCATGCTAAGAAATTGATATTTTTACCTTCTAGTTCTGTGGAACCATTAATGTTCATGTTAACAATTTTTTCAGGGGCATTTTACTAAAACTGAGGTATATCGATGCTCCAGGCTTGGAAGTACTTAATGTATTTTGAGCTGGATGGTTTTGTGGTCATGTTGGCATGTGTGTGAGTTCCTTCTAAGACAGAATGGAGGATGAAATGAAACTGGGAGGACTATGGGGAGAGAAGTGAAGAGATCAGAGGTGGTGTGGTTCTCAACTGGGCAGGTAGGAAAGAGCACTAGAAGAAAGGGACAAACAGGGGCCTAGATTGAAGAGAATAAAAAAGAAGTACGTGTTAAGTAACCTGGTGACTGATGTGATGTGAGGGGTGAAAAATAAAGAGACAAGGGTACCACCCAGTTTGGCCACTATGTCAAAGTGCCATTTACTAAGAGAATTCATTTCACTTGGCAATGTAGCTTTGGAGGAGGATAAGATAAAATTTTGATAATGTTGAATGGGATAAACACTCCAAAAATTAATTAGACCTTTATTAAAGCATTAAAAATATACTTAACTAATACGTTCTCAATGTCGAATTCTAAGTGAAAAAAATTGCTTTTCATCAGCTGCTTTAATTCTGTCCATGAGAGTCTGTGAACAACAACAAAAAAAGGGACTAAGAAAGGAACGGTTGGGGGAGATCCCTTTTTTGGGATCATAAAAGAAAATAATTGTGAAGACAGATATATCCTGGGGACCAGGTTTCAGGTTCTCCTCATGAGGACAAAGCATGTTTCAATAGCCCAAGAGCAGTCCTCCAAGTAAGAGCTGCTATTTCTAGAAATAAAAGTATACTGAAGCCAGGGGGTATTTACAAAAGAAGTAAATGGGAGCCAAGGGAATATTGATAAAATGAACGCATTCTCTGCTCTATAAGCCTTCTGAGACTCTCTCTAGAAGACTCCTGATTAGAGACTTTCCCATCACACTTAGTTTTGGTTCACAGAACTTTTCACAGTTGTTGTGAATTAACTGTGATGTAATATTTTGAAAATATATTCCTCCCCATTTAAAGCATAAAGTTCAATAAGGCAGAAATTAGAATTTTCTTGTTTACAGGTGTATCTGTCAGGGTTCGACCAGAAAAGTAGAATTACTTAGGAGATACATACACGTAATAGTAAGGGGTTTGCTACAGGTATTTGGCCTCATGCCACATGGGAGCTGGTGAAGCATTGTTCATGTCAGATACTAGAGTTTAAAGCCCACAGCTGGCAGGAAGGGAGCGAAGATGGATATAAAGTGGGGCAGATCTAGAAGAGGCTGGAAGCCATAACGTCAGCTGGAAGCTCATGCGGATGGACTGAAGTCCAGGTCAGTTCTTATTTCCTCTGAAGTTGATATTACAGATGTCCTGCACAAATGAGGGCCCCTTTTCATGGAGCTAAACATATATTCCTGGTCCATGAGTCAAAGAAGCTGAGGAGCAGATCTCAGCTAGCAGAGTCACTGGCTACCTTACATCAGTGAGGTAAGTTAGCAGATCATTAGCAGTGAATGAGAACTACACAAACAGCTGTTGCTCTTCCTCCACCCTCCAAGTCTTTCAGAAGAAAAGTATCTGTAGCCCACTCTAATCAGAAATCTTTAGGAATGGGAATTCTGGGAAATGTAGTTCCACCTAGCTAAGTTGAACCATTACTAATACACAAATAGGCACTCAATTAGCATGTGTTGAATGAATGACTAAATGAATCAATGAGCCATAGAATGGGGAGGGTTTACCAAAGACTGACATGAATTGAAAGACCAAGGGTGAAATAACTAATTAATCTTTTTTTTTTTGGTTTGCCAAATGGAGTCCATTGCTAAATGAGAAAACACATACCACTCTACCTCTCTCCCTGTCATTATTTCTTTTTCATGCACACACACACACTTTTTCCCCTTTAAAATGTGTAAAGTGTAGGTAATGAATTAGTTGTAACAGCACTGTCCTAGTTTCCAGGCTATAAACTCATCACTGTAATAACTACAAAGTCTTTACAGTAATGGCATACGAGTAGGAATTTCTGAGATGAAATTTTTGGCAGTTCATTAGTAAATTCGGGTTTTGCCTCAGCCTTAGGGAACAGAAGGGATCCCAGACGGTATAAGCAATCAGCAGATGAGCTAACCCTCCCCTCAATAATGTGAAATGCTATTTTAAAAGAATTAAACAATGCAAAATAAAGCCTGGGAAATGAAATAATAGCTCATTAAAAATAATCTTTTTGAGTTATGTGGGATGGGAGAGGATACATTCTAATCGCCATCATAATTCAAGTAACTAATGCAGTAATTTCAAGGGAATTTCATTGTGTGTTCCCAAAAGGTCTTTTAACATTGGTTAGCTAAATCCTTCAAGATCTTTGTCATGCTTTAATTCATGGTGTGTCCCTGGCACCTATCAGAGTGCCAGCATATCTTAATGCTGAATAATTCTTTTGTTGGAAGAATGAATGAGAGAACAAATTAAGAGCACTTAATAAGAGACATGGGAAATATTGACTTGAAGAGGAGACTGAAGTTAATGGCATAGACTTAAGTTGTAGGCATAACACAACCTAGAATTCTAAATACTGGGTTCTTATTGAGATGTAACTGGCCTGCTCCCAGATCAATCCAATGAAAACTACAAAATGTAGAGAAAAGCATGCATTTGAGAAATGAAAATTTAAAAACCAAAGGATACCTGAAGAGTCTAAGGTCTGCTTTCCCTATTTGAGAGTGTTGGGTGGGTGATGCTTAAAGCCTGAAGCTGAGATCAACAGTTTGGAGGCTATCAAACTTGGCTCCTGCTTTACCATAGACAGTAGATGCAATGCCATAGGCCTCCAGTGTTGGAAAAGAGTAAGGGTAAGATCTGGGCTATGTGACAGCCATGTCAGTGTGAGTAGATAAAAACTTGCAGGCTGGTCAGACAAGCTCAGGAATTCACTTCTCGATCCTCAAACCCCAATAAATGAAGGATTAGAGCTCAAAAACCCTGCTGCTCCTTCCTAAGAGTTTAAAGGTGAAACAGTAATCAGAAGCATTTCCTGGTGTGCTGGCAATGAATGAAGGAGCTTTTCCCCCTTTAAGTCCTTACATGTAGCTGGAGGCACCCCAGCCAGGGCCATGAGCCCTCCTATGATAGACTCCAGACAGAGCAGCAGGTGCCCTGAGATGTGTATTCCCAAGCTAAAATAACAAGACTCTTGAGGATGACAAGACAGCTGATAGCAAACCAAGGCTACACAGAAGGAAAGTATACCCTGTGATGCAGAATAAATTGAAAACAGAGAAAAAGAATTTAAAGTATGTATGATAAATGTACTTAAAGCAAAAGGAAGGTGTTTGCAATATAAAGAAAGAATAAGAAAGTCAAGTATAAAAACAGGAAGGAGATAGGATGAAAAACTCAATAGTGTAAATCATAGGGCATATAGAGACGAAGGGTAGATGATCAGATGAATGAACCCTTGCTGGAAGCAGCAATAAAGATAAAGAGATCTAAAATGTAAGTATACATTCAATAGATGGAGCAGTTTAAAAATAAAAAACACACCTATCAATATCTGGGTAAAAGAAATCCTGCAAAGAGGAAGAAAAAAGAAAACAAAATAAGAGCTATCTGAAGGAATGATTAAGATAAGTTTTCTAGAGTTAAAAAAATGTTGAAAGATGTGAAACTGAAGGTGCTCAAGTAGGAAGAGAAATGAGCGATGTCACAGTTAAATACTGTAGTTACATGTAAGGATTAAATAAATAAAACTTGCAAAGAGGAAAGATAAGTCACTTAAAGAAGAATAAAATTTGAACTGAGAGTGGGTTTTTGAACAATACTGGATGCAAGAGGTTGAAGAAGTTATGTTTCTAAAGCAGTGAAAGAAAGACAGTTATGTTTCTTAAAGATATGTGTCACACCAAAGCATCATTCAAACGTGAAGACAAAATACAAAATATTCCCAGGCATACAGGACCTAGGACCTTGAAATTTTTCTACAAAGAGTCACACACTAGAAATACACTCGAAAGATATACTTGCAGACGGAAAAAAAAGTTCGAGAGGATTCTGTAAGTGAAATGGGAATAACAAATCAAATAACTTGATTCAATTTATGTTTTCATTTAAAAAAGCTTGAGTATATCAAAGGATAGCATATATTCACAACAATTAAGAGCAACCTAGGACTAAAAGTATAGATGATAGAGAAGATAAATAGATATTGATAAATTAAGAAATTAATAAGAATAAAAAGACTTCAGATTTGATCTTGAAGCCAAAAAATATGAATATGAATGTATAATATATAATTTTTATATCTGAAGAACAAAACTTGTTTAAATAAGGAGAAAGTAATTGAGGAAACTGTGGAGGAAAATAAGTTTAGTAAATGAAAAATAACAAATAAGAGAAATATCCCACCATGATGATAAGTAAATACAGTAGAACCTCCATAGTGGGCCACCTCCCACCATTGACCACCTCCTTAAGTTGACCTAATTTTCATAGACTGACATGCACCACATGTACTAAGGCCCAGTTTCTTATGTTGACTGCCTCCCTGTGTTGACCAATTTGTCGCAGTCTCTTGGGTGGTCAACTTACAGAAGTTGATCTTCTGTAACTATAAATGAGAAATATTAAGGAGTCTCAGACTCTATTTTTAATAATAACCTAAGTGATCTAGCAAAATGCTTTCAACAAAAGAAAACTTTAATGCAAAAATTCAGAAATATTAAAAATAGAGGATGGAAAATAAATGTGAAACAGAACTAAAATGGGATGGTACTCGTACTATCTGACAAAATATAATTTGAAAAAAAATAAAATTGTGTAATGAGCTGATTTGTTCAGGATTTTGCTCTGCATTACCTAGAAAAGTCAGTTAGAATCAGTCTTGCATCCCTCTTTTCTCCAAGGAGGAGAGACTGCATGTGAACTCAGCTTCCCATGGGTACGTGTCCCACTCCTGCAACTGGAATAGATATAATTACCATAAGGAGTCAGCATTCATATCCACAGATTCTGTGGATGATCTGTGTCTCTGCATTGATAAATTCACACTCTCATTTTCCCTATGTAAGAGCTCAATAAGGGACTCAGTTCTACTCCCTGAAAAACAGATTCACCCTATTGGGCCTCGTTCCTGATATTTCTCTCTGTAGGATGGTGAGAGAGTGGGGGTGTCCTCTCCTCTTCTTTTTCTCTTGTTGATTCTTGGCTTCATAAGATGCTCCTTTCTCCTCAAGGTCCTTATTCTGTACAATGTGTCCTGGGCACCAATGTACTATAGGGGAGCCGCCACCAGGGAACCCCTCCTGCCTCAGTAGACAAAACGAAGGGGTGGGAGGAAGGACGTTGTATACTGGTAGAAAGAATGTTAGAGCAAGATGGCATTGCATCTAAACATGTGACATGATAACGATTAGTAAAAACAAATGTTGACTTTTGAAAAGATTTTGAGACTTTTGGCAAATCCACCTGGAGGTGGGAGGGAGAGAGGGATTGAGGGAGGGAGGGAGACTGATATTTTGTAGATAAACTAAAAACAAAATGAGGAGGAGAAATAACTACACTCAAAATAAAGATTTCAAAAAATTAAATTACTGTAACTCTAGCCTAATATATTTAAAACATAGATAAATTCCCAGAACTATCTACAGCAGTGGTTCTCAACCTGTGGGTCATGCCCCCTTCGTAACAATGAAAATACATCCTGCATATCAGATATTTACATTACAATTCATAACAGTAGTTGAATTACAGTTATGAAGTAGCAATGAAAATAATTATATGCTTGGGGGTCCCCACAACATAAGGAACTGTATTAAAGGGTCGTGGCATTAGGAGACATTAGGAAGATTGAGAACCACTGGTCTAAAGTATCAATATGGATGAAAAGTTGTATGAACCAAGAAATACTATATGTAAAATTTGAAATGGTAATCAAAGACCTCTATTTCCATAAAACATGAGACCCATATAGATTTAGAGTTCGGTCCTAGGCAACTTTCAAGAAATAATTAACTACATTTTAAAATATTTTCTATCTCAGATAGAAAAAGGACAAAAGCTGCCCATCCTAGTTTATGTGGCTAAGAGTTGTGTTGTTTCTAATACCAGAAAAGTATAGGACAAAACAGTTGTACATATGCTTTTACTTATGAATATATATGCCATAATTCTGAATATAATGTAGCTAACTCAGTCTGACAGAGTATCCAAAACATTAATGAATTGTTATTAAGAAATGCAAGAATGGTTCAAAATTACATTGTTCTTATAAGAAGAAAAACTTATAAGAAGAAAAAGCCATGACTTAGTTCATGGCTCTCACATATAGCTTCAGAAGCTTCAAAATCTTATAGAGAGCTTATTAACCCGGAAATAGTTGGTCCTCACTCCCTGAGATTCTGCTTCAGTGGATCTGGAATAGAATCTTAGAATCTGCATGTCTGACAAGTTCCCAGAAGATGCTAGTGTTGCTGGTCTGGGAACCACACTCATAGATCTCCCGACTCAGGACAGTTAATAGAATTGATGCCACTGTGTCTGCCATATTTTATCACATTCCTTCTATGTGCCAGACACCATGCTAATCACTTTCCAGGCATTCTATCCTTTAATTTATTCCTCACAACAGCCCCCCTTTTATTCCATTTATGGGCAGATTGAAACCGAGAAGTATAAAATTACTTGCCAGGACATACAGCTTTTCAATGGTGAGAGTGGGATTCAAATCTAGGTTCTTCTCATTTCAAAGCTGGTACTTGGGATGACTATATTAAATTGTCTTTCTGCTGCTAATTGCAGAAAAATTTAGGGAAGATCACTGTGACCATACCTACTTCACATTAAACTGTAGAAATGAAAGAAATAATTTTTTCATGCCTCCCTTTCCAAAAGGCTCAGTACAAATGCTCCTGTACTTTACAGCCATCCCAAACCAAACCCATGTACAGTATGTGCCTTCCCTTGGATCCCCACAACACAGTGTGCAGCTCTTAGGACGTTGATGACATCACAGTGTAATCACCTGTCCAAATTGTTGTTAAACCATTATTAAACTGAAAAGAAAAAAAAATCAAACAATTTTCTCAAGGGAGGCAGAAAAAGCATTTGATAGGGTTCAACACCTATAAACAACTTAATAAGAAACTCAGAAAAGAAGGACTTCAAGGAAATGTTCTTATTCTGTTAAAGGTCATATATTAAAATGGCAAACAGTTTACTAAATAGAAAAGCTTTGGATGATCTCTCTTTAAAACTGAAAACAAGAGACACCCATTGTCTCATGTAACAGGGTATTAGAAGACTGACAAAGCTGTAAGGAAATAAAGAATTTGGAAGAGAAAATTATGTTATTTATATTACATTATTTGCAGTTTATACTATCAATCAACAGACAAACTATTAAAACTAATACAAACATTCAGCAAGTTTTCTGGATTTTTTTTTTTAAAAAGGCCATTTTAACACCAACAATGGCATAGTAGAAAAAATAAATTAGATAATTTTAACAATAGAAATGCAAATTATAAAGTATGTAGGCATTACTAACCAAGGCTACCCATAGCATCCATGAATAATGTTTTAAAATTGTAATAGAGCACAAAGAAATAAGAAATAAGTGAGTCAGAGAGCATGATCTTGATGATAGAAAAATTATATGATGTCAATTATCTTCAAATTACCTAATTCATTACAATCTCAGTTAGAGTTCTCATTGGAGTTTTCGCAGAATTTGTTGAACTTACCTGAATTTATATGAAAAAAATAAAAGACAAAAAGTAGCTAAATTAATAATAAAAAGGAAGAAGAAATAAAAGGAGCTAGCTCTCTCAGATATGAAGATATATGCTACAAAGCCATGTTAATAAGTAGGCCAGGCGCAGTGGCTCACACCTATAATCCTAGCACTCTAGGAGGCTGAGGCAGGTGGATTGCCTAAGCTCATAGGTTTGAGACCAGCATAAGCCAGAGTGAGACCTTGCCTCTAAAAATAGCCGGGCATTGTGGTGGGTGCCTGTAGTTCAGCTATTCAGGAGGCTCAGGCCAGAGACTCATTTGAGCCCAAGAGTTTGAGGTTGTTGTGAGCTATGATGCCAGGGCACTCTACCAACGGCAACAAAGTGAGACTCTGTCTAAAAAAAAAAAAAAAAAAGACAAATGGACTAAGAGAATTCAGAGGCAGACTCATGATACACAGTATGCATACATAAAATAGTCATAGAAGCATGAATCAGTGGAAAAGACTGCGTGATTTAGTTGATTGTATTTAGAAATTTCATCAGTAGCAGCGTATTCAAAGAGGGTTTGTGGATAATAAAGACATAGTATGTACAGTGAAAGCTACAAGATAGGCAGAAGATAGCAGAGGAGAGTGTCTTCATAGTCTAGATGTGGAAAATGATTTTATAATCTAAACACTAAAAACACAGAAACCACTGAGACAAAAAAAAATGAAGAAGTTGTGATTTTAAATAATCACTTAGACATATTCAAAATCAAGAATCTGTTCAGAAAAGTACACCATAGACAAATTTAATAGATGACAATATGAGAGAAGATATTCAAACTATATAAACCTGAGAAGGGATTATTATCTAGAATTCACGAGGAATTTCTACAAATCAACAAAAAGACTACACCTCTGATAAAAATGGGAAAGAATAAGAACAGGCAATTTCCGCAAGGGAAATCTCCAAAGGCTAGCAAGTGCATCAAGAGTTTTTAAATTGCATTAGTAATTAAACTAAAATTACAATGACCTCCTATATTGCACCTAGTAAGTTAGCAAAATTTCAACTGCTAGAAATACTAAATGGTGGTCGAAGTGGAGATTATTGCCAGTCTTCTGAAGAGCAACCAGCAGTCCTTATTCAAATGCAGCGTGCGAATATTTAATGTGTATGCATTCAGCATTTATGTATATATATGTTCAGAATACGTATACTATATACATGTATAAACATGAATGTACTGTGACCAGGCAACTATGCTCCTGAGTTTATAATCCAAAGATTTTCTCACATAGGATGAAAGACATTTAGTAGCACATGCATTGCAATATTGCTCATGGCGATTGGAAATTAGGTGTCTGTCCCAGTCTGAGTATCTATCACTCAGGCACCAGGTAGGTCCCCAGATGTAGATGTATTTCATGAAGTACAAGGAACACATTAAGAACTCATAGGACAGAAGTAATGATTTGATGACACACAGGGAAATGGATGGATTGTGTGAAAAGACTGTTCTGCATATAAAAATAAGAGAATGTTATTCATTAGTTGTTAAAACACATTAAGATACATACAGACAAAGTAACAAACATATTATACAGATTATATCAGACTATAATTGCTGGGCTTAGCAAACAAAAATGCAGGATGCTGAGTGAAATTTGAATTTCAGATAAACAATGAATAATTTTTAAAGTATGTGCCAAATATTTAGTTTAGGTATATTCCCAACAATATTTGAAACGTACTAAAAGTTATGTATAGTTTATCTGAAATTCAAATTTAACTGGAGGTCCTGTGTTGTATCTGCCAACTCTACACCAAATAAAAGAAACATCAACGTGTCAAAATGGTTGCTTTTTGAGGGTAGGGAGAGGAATGAATCTGAGGAAATACAAATAAAATAGATAAAAGAAAATGCAAACAGGCTTGGAGCCCCATAGCTCAGAGGTTAAGGGTGCTGGCCACATGCACCTGGAGTGGTGGGTTCAAACCCGGCCTGGGCCTGCAAAACAACAATGGCAACTGCAACAAAAAATAATGTACACAGCCTTATTATGAAACTAACATCTAGCTTTCATATGAAAGCTATAACCTAATTATAGCCTAAGAATATGGGGAGGGGGCGGGGGAGGAGAAGGGGTGGATGGGTGGAGGGGGAGGGTG
>CAUYQV010019492.1:0-24935 GCA_963574575.1 Galagoides demidoff | reverse complement strand
AATTAGCCCAATTCTATGTAACTGATTTCTGTTCTGTTTGAAGTTAGGTTTAAAATTATTACTGACAGTATATGTTAGAAAAAATTAATGTTTTATGCGTTAGGACAGATCAGTGCTTTACAGGTGAGGACAGACCAATGTTTTATAATATTGGAACATATATATATATGTTTATATATATATATTATATATAATTATAATTCACACAAAATTAATCACCATTTCATATCTGACAATGCTTTTCATACACTTTTAACAAATCAAATAAGTCTAATTTGTTTTTCTTAGGTTCAGAATCTGCCAGTTTTGGTTCATGTGGCTGGCACCACAATCATTGTGCTATGGGCACTAAGCCCTAAATTTAGAGTTTTGATTTTGGGAGGCTTGTCAAATATTAAATGCTTAAAATATTTGTTTAACCAAAACTACAAACGAGAAGATTCTAAAGGAAATACATAGTTAATTGGATCACATGTAAACTTTCTCACAAAATCTCTTCTATGAGTTTCACTTAATCTGCACAGACATTTTAAATTTTTTAACTTTTGTTTTGCCTTTTACCTCTCTTTTCTTTTTAAAAACTATTTTGTTTCAGGATAAATTTATTATACAGTATTTTTTCCTTATACAATGCCATTTTTCTTTCTAATTTTTCTTACTTCCTAAAATTTACTTCTTACAAAACAGGATTACAGTTAACCATTTATTTACCAAACTGATAATCAGAAAGTTTTAAAAGGCAAGAATTTTTCTCTTTTATAAAGACTCAATTTTTTAGGCAACTAAATTATTACATTTTACAAATGAGAGACATTTTATGAAATATAACATTGATACAGGATTTTTTAAATTAGAGCTACACAGGAAATCTTTATTTTTTAGGCTCAGGTAAACTTAGAAATCAGATTTTTATTTTTAGGCACAAACACATTGCAGGTCATACCTTTTGAGTCCTAGTAAGGTTATGAATAAAGCAGTTTCAAACATTTTGGAAGGTTTTAGATAACCAGATAATTTTTTCAGATAAAAATTGCAAAGACTTCATAACCCTGCCTGAGGTATAGGGCTGTATTTATTCATTTGTTAGAATACTTATTAGGCAGTGAGGTGGGAAAGTCAGGCAAAAGGAGTGGGTAAGTTTGAAAGGAGTTAAAACTCTTCTTACTATGTCTGAATTTTTAGCCAGTCATTACTGCTATTGCCAGTGGCACCTTTGTTGTCTATATAAGTGAGAATGAAGGCTTAACAGGAAATGTGATTGGATGACAAAATAAATGTACTAACAGTTAACAGGGTGGGAATTTTGGACTCACCAGGGGATAATTTTACTATAAAAATTTACCTAATTACTTTTTTTGACTGATGCAATGAAGTGTATTACAATTAGGCAAATGTTAATCATGAAAATTCTGAAATGAAAGACAGTCTGAGTAACAACAGTTGGTAGTGGGAGAATGGAAGGAACAAGTTGCCAGGGTCTTATACGTTTCCTGGTGGACTAGTCTGGGGTGGGTGGGTAATGCTACCGAGCCTAATACCAATAATAAGGATGAAGAGACCAATGACTGTTAGGTTAAAGATGCACCAGATGGTGAGGGGGGTAGAACACATAAGAATAAATAGGTCCTTTGAAAGAAAAGATTTGCAATTCACTCACAATTGTTTTTAAGACTGTTTGTTTCAGGCTGAGACTAATATTTCAATAAACACTGAACAAATGTTACAAAACTGACAAGGCAGACATAGGCCTGACATGAACACTGTCTAGTAGTCCACATTTACTCTCACACTCTTAGAATTAGAACTAGAGCACACTCATATACTTTTTTAACAGACCTATGGGTGATCCAACACTCTGGGGGTTTATTAGACCCCCGTTTTCATTTTAATGGCATTTATGATGATGGGTGTTAACATACATTTCTGGGAGTCCCTGATAGTTCAGTAGTGTTGAGGTTCCTCACTGGTTAGATCATTCTACCGACGCGTCTTCAAGAGTTTCTGACAAGCTAATGATGGCCCAGCAATCCAGTGTCCCTGTTTAATGTTTCTGTCTTTTTGGCTTTCTTTTGGAAGTTTTTAAAAGTTTTACATAAATTACAACAATTTATAACAAATAAGCATAACAAAAACACTATTAATAGTTAATGTTTGCAAACACTGGCCAAAAATAGATGTTAAGGTGGCTTACCTCCGGAGGTGGGTTCACAGCTTAATTTAAGAGCCAAACAGAGTAATATTAATTCAGAAGGAAAATAGCTGTTGTTCTAAGAGATAAGGAGGACTCTCTCTCTCTCTTTTTTAAGTTCTAAATGAGTAATTGAACTTGGGTCCCCTGCTGACAGCTGGCACTTTATCTTAAAACTATTTATAATATAGCAACCACAGTTTTTTTTGTAGGCAGAGGAGGAACAGTTTTAATAAACTTGGTATTTACTTTTTAATTTTCAGAAAGAGAGGATCTTTAGTGCAAGTGGGTTATTTGTTCAAAAGGTTCATGTCAGAAGGATAGGAGTCAATTCCAAGGTAAAACTGTATAGTAAAGTTTAACTCCCACCCTGACAGTGATATTGAAGGCAGTGGGAGACATAGAGGATATGAGAGAAAAAATAAAAGGCTAGTAATTTTAATCAGATAATTTGGCAGGGTGAGGCGGGGGACAGAGTCAGTTTCTCAGCAGCCTCCCCCTGGGTGAAAAGTAGCTCTTGTGCCCCAGCCTCAACCAGTGGTCACAGTCTGGGTTAAAATAAGTTGTACATTATCATGTCGACAGACAAGAAAACAGAAATGTTGATACTTAAATTTACAAATTGAAGGTATACTAGGAAGTAAATAATATATAAATAATACATAGAAATAAAAGTGATGCTCAGTCTCAAGGATAGTGAACAGTTTACCAGGAAAAAGAAGAGGAAGGAAAACACAGAGACTTCTACTGGATTGAAATCTAAGAGAGTTCCCTAAAGAAAACTTGAAGGGACACTGAATAAAGCACCAGAATTGATAAATTAAATACAATCTTGAGTAACAGGTGTTACACAATTTTACTAATATATAAAGGGATGAACACAGGGAACAAAAACCTACCAAGGCCTCCTTTTGCTCCTTTTTTAGACAAAGACTGCAGCAAGGGTTAATTTGGCTGCAGCTTTACTCTTAAAGTTGAAAATCTGAAATTTCTAGTTTCTCTTTGTTAAGCTGGTTAGTTTCACTTACAGAAAATGTGTACTTTCTCACTGTTGCTCTTTGTGAATTTGGCTGAAATTAAAAAGTTACTGAAAGAGCATTTTCAAAAATTACCCTGTCTTATTTTGAACAAATTATTAAGCAGACATTAACAGATGGACAAAAAACCTACAATACAAACATCATAAAAAACAGATAGACCAATAAAGCAAAATGACAAGGGGACAGGACAGAAAACACAAATGGAATTCAACAGACAGAAATTAGTCAGGCCAGTGTGCCTGACCCCCTACTCAAATGCCTTCCTAGTCACTGGGCCATGAAACCACATTTAACCTTTTTTCACTCACTCACTCACTCATACAAAACTCAAAACATATAAAAGACACACAAACCAGAACTAACACAGTTGACTGCAAAAACCAAGACAATCCAATAAAACACTATAATTACCAGAACGAGATTAGCCTGCAAATCTGAACAGTCCAAAAGATTACTAATAACAAAATAGTCTAATAAGGAGCTGCAATCATGATAACACAAAAACAAACAACCCAAACCTATACCAGTGAGACAGGGGGACGTTCCCCCTCTGCCTTGGGAACAGGTTTCTCAGGCTGTGTCCAGCCTAGACTATTGTTCTCCCAGATTCTCTAGAGATCCAGATAGACTTACTCAAGGCACCACAATCAAATCACCAAAATGGAAAATTTGGAAACCTGTGACCCAAGGTTTTTTTTTTTGAGCCCCAGGTGGAGGGACTTCTTCTCCTAGGCCTTCCCCTGGAGCTATTGGCTGGTGGTGGGTCCAGGTCGGGGGTCCAAGGGTGAGGATCTCACTGAGGCCTCCAGATGAAATAACTTTGGGTTATGAATATATAAACTCAGACCCACTCTGATGCAAATAATTGGTGATTTATTTGCACCTGTGCAGGAGACCATTGTTCTGAGACAAGCGGCCCCGAAGTGCTGGGTTTTTTGTCCTTTATACCTTTTGCCTTTACGTAGCTTAAGCGAGCAAGCGGGGAATGAGGAATGTTGCCGTTGGCAGGGTTACAACTTGGTTGTTAATGGATACATTTCAAATCACAATGGTTATGATTATGTAACAATAATTGATTAATGGATAAATCTTAAATCACAATAGTTATGGTTATACAACAGTAATTAATCAAGCCTTGGTGAGTTTTCCACCGTTGTTCATCTACTGAGAACATAGGGGTTTTGTGAAATTTGGGACTTTCCATGCCTCTTTGACTTCGGGAGAACATACAAGCTGACCATAGAGGCAGGGATGCGCTGACATAACCAACCATAAAGTAAGGCTCACTGGCAGCCACCAGTGCTAGAAGAAGCAAGAAATGCAAGGAAAGGCAGCATTTCTAGAATATTGATTTTAGACTGTTGACCTCCACAACTATGAGAAAAGTTGATTGTTTTAAGCTACCAAGTTTCTGGTAATTTCTTATAATGGCCATAGGAAGCTAAATTTCAATTTTAGAGATCATTTTTCTAAAGTATTTTTCCTTGTCAGAAGATGTGCAGAAGTATGGATCAATATACAAATTGTTTCAATTCTCATTTCTTCTTCAGAAACTCATTAAGCATTTATGTTAAGCTCCTACTTCAATTAGATATTGTGTACTGAGGTCCCTTCCCTCATGGAACCTTCACTTTAGCAGAAATTACATTTCCTCTCTCTCACTTAAAAAATAGATATTGCAAGGTGGGGAGGAGGGGGGCTAAGAATTAGGGTTATAGTAAGTAACATCACTTTTCCCCTTCTGATTTTGGAACCAATTAAATTGAGAAGAAAGATATAAGAACTGAGCAAATGGAGATGAAAATATTCATTTTATTATGGAGAAAGCTGATGAGAGAGTATGGCTTTTTACAAGTGGCTCCATGCCTTGTCAGTCCTCTTCCATAATTAAACTCACCCATCTCATTGTAGTCAGGAAGGCCTTTTATTCTCACTAACTAAAACCGTGAACTTCTCTTCCTTTCTGTATAGGTGTGGCCTCTTCTGTCCTGTATCTGTGAACTAAGAGAAAGTAAACCAATAAATGTGCTCCCCAATGACACAGATTTCTATTGTCAGAGGCCACCATGTTATTAACTATTTGCTGACCCTGACTGGGACTTTGCCTATAGTCTGAGGTTTACATACTTTTTGGAAGGTTTGTGAAAGGAACATTTATAAGCTGGTTATTAAGGTAATTAAATTTTTTACTGAATGGCACATAAATTTTCTCCTGGCAATGTTAGGCACTTTAGGACATTAAAATGTCTACATCATAGAATACTTCCCTTCTCTCAGTGATTTAATGTGTAGCCAAGGGACCCATAATTATTTTTGCCCTACTATGTGGAAGCTGGTCAACACCATTCATTAACATTTGTATTACTTTAACCTTTTCAGTCACAAATGTAATTAAATGCTAATTGGTAAATCAAGCAAAGTTAACTTTAAACATTTAAGGCTGAAATTCTTACTAAGATCTTATTTGTCTTTCTGGGATAATACTGTGCTGAGATTGATACCTATTAATGTAAAAGAAAGAGTCAAAGTCTAAATTAATGGATTTATCTTTTTACTAATTTTGAAATAGGACTCTGAGATATAAAGGAAAAACCAAAGTAGGTTTCTTCTATTCTCTATTCACCACAATACAGAATATTTTTGTAACCTCTGGTCACTGAAATGTATGGGGATATCTCCTCACCAAGCAAGCTGGTCTCCTCTCCAGCAGACACTAGCTGGATGTCCTCTAATTCAATTCAGTTCTTACAATCTCTACCTGGAGATGGCATACAGGTTGGGTGAGTGAGTCCTCAAGACTGCTCTCTACCTCAGATGCTAGTCCAAGTATGAAACTTCAGAATTTCTGATTGATCGGCTATAAATTGGAGTTCCCAGTGCCTGCGACTCATTGTGATTCATTTGCTAGGACAGCTCACAGCACTCAGGGAAGTGCTTTATTTATGGTTACTGGTTTGTTAATAAAGAATTTAATGAAAGATACAGATGAAGAGATCCATAGAGTGAGATCTGGAAGGGTTCTGAATACAGGAGCTGCTATCTCTCTGAAGTTGGAGTACATCGTCCTACTTGCCTGTGATATGTTTGCCAACCCAAAAACTCTTATGGGGATGCTTCATAGCAAGGGTACAGTTGATTATAAATTCCATTTCTACCTTCTACCCTCCTGAGTAACTTACAGGATTTGCTGATAAATTGGTTATTAGGTATGAGAAGAAGATGACTCCAACCTTTTGCTCTAAGCTACTATGCATGGAGTTTCCATTTACAAAAATGGAGAAACCTATGGGAAGAACAGGTTTGATGGGTATGATTAGTAATTTAGCTTTAAATATATGATAGCACTCCATTATCTGTGCTTTTTGAGTTAAATTTTGGCTAAAAAATAGTAAATAGAAAATTCTATAAATAAACTACATATGACTTTTAAATAGCTCACATTTCTTAGTAGTGTGATGAAAGCTTGCCTGATCCCTCTTTGTTCCACCCAGGATGTGAATTATTCCTTTGTCCAGTGTAGCTATGCTGCAGATGCTTCTCACCATTTTAGTTACTTAACATGTCTGGTCATCAGATTGATAGTTGCAGTATCATGGTGCTTGTTTTCAAGTAACCCTTGTTTTACTTAATAATGCCCCCCAAATACAAGAGTAGTGATATTGGCATATTGTTATAATTGTTCCATTTTATTATTATTGTTGTTAGTCTCTTATGTTTACAAATTAAACTTTATAATAGGTATGTGTGTATAGGAAAAAACATAGTATATAGGGTTTGGTACTATATGTGGTATCAGGCATCCACTGGGAGTCTTGGAGAGTATCCCCTTCAGATAAGGGGCACTACTACATAAAATATGGTATGTCTGTTAGACATCTAGGTAGAGATATTAAAAATCTGGATACCTGGGAGAGGACCAGGTTCAGATATAACTCAGGCAGTTTAAATATGGTATTAAATGCCATGAGACTATATGATATCATCATAGGAGTGAGAAAAATCTGAGAAGGAATACTTTGAGTATTTAGACATCAGGGAAAGGAGGAGAAATGAGCAACAAGGCTGAGAAGGAGCAGTAAGTGAGGAAGACAAAAAATCAGGAGACTGAGATGTGCTGGAAATTGACTGAAGAGAGTGTTTCATGGAGCAGAATAGTCATCGTCTGTGTCAAATTCTTTTTATAAACCAAGTAAGATGAAGTCTTAAAATTGATATTGAACTTAGCAATGTGAAGATGTGACCTTGACACCTGCTGTTTTAGTGTGGTCACTTCAAAAGAGAATGGGGGGAGATAAATTAGGCAAATGTAGAGAATTGTTTTAAGGAGTTGTAAAGGAGAACACAGAAATTGGGTGCCTATTGGGGGAGGTGAGATCAAAGGAAAGCAGTTTATTTTCTTATTTAAGATGAGAGAAATGGCAGTATATTGTTATACTCTTAAGAACAATTAAGAAGAAAAGGAAAAATCACTAAGGAAGGAAGAAAAGAAGAGAATTGCTGGAGCATTATCTGTAAGAAGGTTAGAGTAGAGAGTGGCCTTAGATAGGAATGTAGATTATTTTCATCTGTAGTAATGATAGGGCACAGTATGTATGGGGACAGAAGCTGTCAGTAGTAGAGCTTTTGAAGGTCTCTTGTGATTGGTTCTGGTTTTT
Source organism: Galagoides demidoff (assembly GCA_963574575.1). Taxonomy (NCBI): domain Eukaryota; kingdom Metazoa; phylum Chordata; class Mammalia; order Primates; family Galagidae; genus Galagoides; species Galagoides demidoff. The sequence goes on along the minus strand of CAUYQV010019492.1, from coordinate 17,052 downwards.
CAGTGAAAGAAGCAGCAAGAATATCAGCAGAAAATAAGGACAAGGGGAAGGAAGTATTTGGTTTGATATGAAGATATGAAATAGAGAGGGGAGAGTGAATGGACTCAGGAATGTAGTATAATTACTATATAACAGTAAGGTCCTAATGTTAGTCTTAATGAATGTTGGGTGAGACCCATCATGCTGTTTTTCCCATCACATCAATCATGCAGGGTACAAAATGCACAGAGTAGGTGGAGAGATTTAGATTCAATTAGAGTTTTGTGTTTTCTCTAATGAAGATCACAGAAGGAGAGGGGGCAATGAAGTTGAGATTCTATGAGAGTGAGGGATCATAGGGATGGATGTTGGAATTTAAGCTGGCTGGGGTATGAAGGTGGCAAGGGAGAGTGAACATGTGGCAGTATTAATGAATTGCAAGTCCTGGTGGGGTTAAAAAAGTGCTGATGATAGAGAATAACCAAACATGAAGGAGGTGGTGATAAGACAGTGTGATGCTTCAAATCGAGCTCATCAGGTAGCAGGACTGCTAGTACAAATGTGAATGTGAGTTGTTTCTTGAGCTTTTTATGACCTGTACTTCAGCCTGACAGATATTCAAGAAGTGTTTCTGAATGAATATAGAAAAAAAGTTGTCTATCAGGATGGAGAGAAGGTGATGAGTGTAGGTTACCCTGAGTACATTTTAGAATTAGCAACTACATTTGTCCTTATGTGTTTGTGGGATGCACAGAACAGAGACCCATTCAGACCAGCTTAGGGCCCTTAAGTTATAGCCATACTAAATGCAAAGAATGGGAACATAAAACACAACTGGGCTCATAAGAACTGAAAATCTACCAAGAAGTAAGAATGCCCTCTCAGTCTTTTGAGAACTGTGTGGTCCCTCATCTCTTTTTCTCTCGGTCAGACTGATTTCCTCTGCTTTTTTCCACAGATCAGTCTCTTCTCATTGTACATACAAACCATCATGGTCACCTTGGTTTGGGTCCTAAGTCAACATGACCTTTAAACTTTACACATATAACCGCCTCATTTTCTTAGTGTTTGTCTTAGCCCATTCAGTCTACTATGATAAAATACTATAGTCTGGGTAATTTGGTAATATAAACAATAGAAATTAATAGTTCTGAGGGATGGAAAGTTCAGGATCAGAGCTGGCTCTAGCAGATGCAGTGTCTGGTGAGGATCTGTTCCTCATAGATGGTGTCTTCTATGTATTCTCCCATGGCAGAAGGGTTGAACAAACTCCATTGGATCTCTTTTATAAGGGCACAAATCCTATTCCCGGGGGCAGAGCCTTCATGTGCGAATAATCTTCTAAAAGCCCCACCTCTTAATGATATCTCCTGTGGGGTTACATTTCAACATACAAATTTTGGGGGGGCCACAAACATTCAGATCAGAGAAGTGCTTCTGTTTCTTGGAGAAGGATATGATAGGTCTAGGTTGGGTCAGTGATCTCAAAGTCATAGTCAGAACGGGGGTATAATGGTGGTAAGGTTCCAATACAGCCTTTTGGGTTCAAGCTTTCAGCCGACTATAGAAAAAGAGTAGTTTTGGGGAAGATGGTTATGTGGGCCAGGCAACCCCTGTAAGACATCCTTTTGTGAGGAAAAAGTAGGATCTTTTATTGAGCAAAACACACTTGGCCTTTATAAGAACATACATTTTAACTTCTATATTTTTATCCAGGTTTAAGCAAGCCAGGTGATTTTTCAAACTGATCATGTACCAGTGAGGGGATACTTCTATTATGGGGTGCAGTCCCTAAATTACACCTTAAGAAGACTGTGTGTGTGTGTAGTGAATATTGACGGTATGACAGTTATTGCACAGAATAAAGAGATCCCTCCTAATCACTATCCAGTGTAAAACAGCTATTGCTTGAGCTATTCAGTGGTTAAGGTAGTTATTCATTTCCTTGGCCTGCACAAATGCTTCCAAAATGATTCTGTTATAGCATGTGTGTTCCAGCATTCCCTCTGAACATTGGGAAACCTGATGCCAAGGATCTATTAGAGCCTGAAGTATGGAATGTGAAACATTGATCATCCTTTCTCTAAACTGGCACTGCTCTGAAGCAGCCTGAGAACCAGGGGAACAAGTCCACTGCCAAATCATTCTGATTTTGATCCCATTGCACTTAATGAATAAAAACATTATGTTAGAGACACTTTATTTTTTAAAACTGTTCTAGAGTTTCAGTGACCCTGACTATACTTAATTAAAATAGTTTTTTGTACTTTTCTGTAGAGGCATCATGAAGACATACAATGTATTGTCATCACACATTTAATAGGTACTCATAAGTACTTTTGAATGATTGAGTTAATGCAGTTTCTACCAAAGTTCCTGGTTTCTTTTTTTCTTGTTTATTTATTTATTTTTTGAGACAGAGTCTCACTCTGTCGCCCTGGGGTTCAGTGTTAAGGTGTTATCACAGCTCACAGCAACCTCAAACTCTTGGGCTTAAGTGATCCTCTTGCCTTAGTTTACCAAGTAGCTGGGACTACAGATATCTGCCACAATGCCTGGCTAGTTTTTTTCTATTTTTAGTAGAGATAGTATCTTGCTCTTGCTCACCCTGGTCTCAAACTCCTGAGCTCAAGCAATCCACCTGCCTCAGCCTCCCAGAGTGCTAGGATTACAGGTGTGAGCCGTCATTTCTGGCCCAGAGTTTCTGGTTTGTAACCATATTCAATCATTAAGTGAGGCCTTTAGGCAGCATTTGAAAATAGACTGAAATATCTTGTTGTAGCTCTATAAATGAATGACCTTTGTTTTTATATTTCTCCATGAAAATTTGTAAATATACTTATATTTCTACAAACTGATGTTTTATTTTTAAAACCTAAAAATGCTTCCACTGTTTTATTGAAATTCAATTGATGTGAAGAAGACAAAACAGCTGGAAGAAAAGTTAGCATATATTGAGCATCTACTACTTATCAGGCACTATATCAAGGCATGCGTTATCCAAATCTTGCAAGGTACATATGTTATTAGTTGCATTTTCCAGATTGGAAAACTCAACCTCAGAGACACCTGGGCCCAAGCTGTCACCAGTAGTAAATGGCAGAATTGAGATTTGAATCTAAATTCAGCCTTTATGAATTTAAAGCTTGCACTCTTTCAACTCATACATGGTGCTACATCCTTTTTCTTAATGGAATTAGGATTAAGTCAGGGTGCTTGGAGGAATGAGAATCTCCCAAGAACCTTGGAAGTATAGCAGTGATACTTTGTCTTTTCCTAAAATATTACATAACCTTGAATAAATAGCTTTTCTTGTCAGCATCTCACTTTGCCTCATAAAACTTATTTAATCCTAGCTGCTTTGGAAGGCTATTTTTTTCATAAAGAACTATGAGCTTTCAGAAGAAAGATGGCCCCTGAAGTGCCCAACATCATTTTTAGATAATAATGAAAACTTTGTGATTGTCCATTATGTCCTATAGCAATTGAATGCTTTCTGGTTCTTCTTAAGATGTCCCCAAGTGGCATTGTCATTTTCAGAAGGTACTCACAGAGGCATCCCGTGGATGAAGACAAAGAATGTCAGGGTGGCAACAGCCTGGGAATTCCCCACTGATCGCTTATATGGGCCAGTAGTGAAAGATTCTACTGCTAAGGCTGCCTCCACTTCCTGCCTGGCCAATGCCACAATGACTTGATGCATTTCATAAACTTCTCCAGAGAGAAAAATGACATCTGAGGGGGATATTGCACTATGGTTTAGCGAGCTCAAGAAATCTCAGGAAAAAAGTATGTCTTGCCAGTAAAAATAGGAAACTAGTGTTATACAGATATTTCAAAGGTTAGAATATAAGCTTTGGGATGAGCTTTGACAATCACTTTTTTTTTTTTAAATTGTGAAAATGGTGACTGTTGCTATATCTACCTGGAGAGTCCTTTCTAACAATAGAACATTTATTAATGGGAGCACAGATGGTTTCCTCGAATGAGAGAAGCAGCATGAAAAGGGGGATGGATTGACAGGTTTTATAAAAAAGATGAGAGCATGGTTTCTTTGCTTGATCAACCATGAGGTATTTCCCAAAGTGACTATAAAAGTTGTCTTGGTGTTCCTAAACAGTTTCTTATATAATTTTTTTCTGTGAGTTGTTAGAACTTAGGAAAGACACTATATGTTGAGAATTCTAGGATCCAGTGATAGGGCTTGGGTTTATACTGCCCAAGGCATTTCTTTACCAGGTTAAGTAAAGGCCAATTTTAATTTGTACAAAGTGGTTTTGCCTTGTTTAAGAAACAATTTTTGGAACCCCAATTTTCACAGATCTGCTTTTTGCATATGATTGTATTTATAGGCATAGTTACATTTATTTGTTTATTTATTAAATCATAGTTGTGTATATCAATGCAATCATGGGGAGCAATGTGCTGGTTTTATATACCATTTGAAATATTTTCATCAAAATGGTTAACATAGCCTTCATGGCATTTTCTTAGTTATTGTGTTAAGACATTTATATTTTACATTTAGTAAATTTCACATGTACCCTTGTAAGATGCACTGTAGGTGTGGTCCCACCATTCCCCTCCCTCCACCCATCTTTCCTCCTCCTCTCCCTTCCTTTCCCCCCATATTCTTGGGCTATAATTGGATTATAACTTTTATTTGAAAGCTATAAATTGGTTTCGTAGTAGGGCTGAGTACATTGGATACTTTTGCTTCCATTCTTGAGATACTTTGCTAAGAAGAATATGTTCCAGCTCCATCCATATAAATATGAAAGAGGTAATGTCTCCATCTTTCTTCAAGGCTGCATAATATTCCATGGTGTATATATACCACAATTTATTGATCCATTCATGGATCGATGAGCATGTGGGCTTCTTCCATGACTTAGCAATTATGAATTGGGCTTCAACAAACGTTCTGGTACATATATCTTTGTTATAATGTGATTTTTGGTCTTCTGGATATATACCTGGCCCACATCACAAAATCCCAAAACCAGAGATGTTGGCGTGGATGTGGAGAAAAGGGAACACTTCTACACTGCTGGTTGGAATGCAAACTAATGCATTCCTTTCAGAAAGATGATTGGAGAACACTTAGCAATCTAAAAATAGACCTGCCATTTGATCCTACAATTCCTCTCCTAGGTATATAACCAGAAGGCATAGTGACATTTAGAAAGAGTTTTATAGCATCAATAATAAAATCAAATGAGTGTATGGCTTTCCTAGTCATTTATTTCCTACAGAAATTTTAATAGTCCAGATCATTAGATTTGAATCATTCTTCCCCTTGAAAATAGGATGTTACTCTCCAAATGTTGATTTTCATAAGAGATTTGCACTCTTTTGTGGTTGGTCAAAAAATGGTTCTAAATGTAATTATGAGTATAATTATGTGGTTTATTTTCTTGAACACGGAGTGAACTTCACATCTTTGTAGATTTGTTCCTGTGTTTGTAGCCCTGAAATAAACATTTCTTCCAGAAAAAAATATTTGGATTGCTTAAAGGAGCAGCAGCTTCTGTGGCTGTGGAAGATGAGTAAGTGAAGACCTTGCATTTGTGCATCCATGCCATGAACATACTCCAGAATGAGGGTTTGTTCATGGATGAAAATAGGTGTTTAATTAAATGTGCCACGTTTAATAAATTCTCTGCACCTGCTTGAAAGGAATCTGGAATTTAGGGACCAGAGATCAAACATCAAGGCTTGGTTCTCTTGCGGCAGTATGATGGTCAAATTATTTAATATATTTAATGCTCCAGCTCCTATTTTGTTAAATTGTGGTGAAGAAAATAACTGCGGAGTCTGTTGCTGAGAGGACAAAATGAGATTTATATGTGAAAACACAAAGTAAAATATAAAATTTTATAATACTAGAGACATAATTGATGACTTGTTGAAAGACTCACGACAGTGTATGTGCTCATACAGAAAAGCAGATGATGCTACATCATTCAGAGCAGCTACAAAATGTTTTTGTAAAAATAGAATTTTCTTGGAAATTAAGTGGGTTGCATCTCTCTTTCTTTACTTCCCTACAGTCAACCGACCTTATTTAAACATTAAACTTGGGAAAAAAATCTAATGCTAAGCCTGATATATTTACCTAGTGTTTATCTGAAAAGTAATGTTCTAGTTTTATGTGACTGTGTTCAAGCTACATTGGTTGCCCAAGTGTTACTTCGTGGTTTTAGAGTTTAGTGTATCTTGTAGCTTTAAAGAGTTAATAAAATCTTAACTACTTAATGAACTGCTAGGTAACAACTATGACCAAATTTCCTGGGAAATAGGATGTTTGGCAGAAACATCTCATTAGCGGGGGTACTAGGTTCCATCCTCTATTTCACCTTGATTTCTAATTCTGCATTGAACTGCAAAACTGATCAGCTTTACAGACTAGAACTTTATGATTGGCTACAAGTGAGTCAGATTCCTGTTCTGTCTGTTGTTAATATCACTGGCAAGTTTATGTAGATAAACAATTAAAAGAACGTCAAATCCATTTGAGGACAAAAATCTCTCACGGCTCGCAAGAGCAGCCTTTGTCCTTTCTTATAGATTTAGCTTTAGGCATGGGAAAAATATGACTCCTAAAATAAGGTAAGAATGTGTGTCAGGGAGTTTGAGATATATTACCTGAAACAAATAATGGTATGAAATGTAAGGAAAGGTAAGAGCTGGTGAGAAAACAGACAAAGAAATAATCATGTACAAGTAACTGTTTACATCGCTGGAAAATGATCCTAATCAGAAATTTGCATTTTTTAATTCCTTTCTGTTAGTGATAATATTCCTATCCCTATTTCTCAAAAGGCAATTATCACATAAAATGGTTTATAATAGAAGTGTTATTGCTTTCCTGGTGTTCAGCATGTAAGATTTTTATTGGTATACCTTGTCTTTTTTTATCTAAGCACCTGCAATTATATTTACATTCTGACAAAATATAGTAGAGATGGCACTTAAATCTCCAAGTTCCTGTCTACGATCCTAAGCAATTTTATAGTCTTTTCAGCTCTGTTTTCTATGCAATTAAGGCATAGAAGTATAACTCGTAAAGGTTTCATAAAGAGAATATATTTTAGATTTTAGTGCTAGATAGCTTTACAATAATTTGCTTTATAATTAGTGTGCCAGATTTGAGATTAGCTCAGGGTGAGAAGAACTTTAGGAGTTAGGCTTGAAGAATCTAACTTTGTGGAAAAAAGGCTGACTGTGTGAGAGTAAAGTAGAAAGGTAGTGAGGTATTTGCATTTGTCATCAGTATGTTGAGTGGTTGACAGGGTGGGATGGTGATGGTAGTGCACTGAATTACCTAACAGATGACAATTTATGAGGACCAGCTCACAAACATCACGCAAATTCTCTCCTTGAGTCTAGACTAACACATGGGACTGTGATAATTCTACTACAAAAGGTTATGAACTACATATGTGATACCCTAATTTGTATTCACCTAATAATCAGATATTTACTAAGCATCTTTATAGGGTCTGTGAAGTGTCTGGGATTTTCCCATATTTACACGCTAATTTGCAGCTTGGGCAGAGGCAGAAGACACAGAATCAGGATTTGGAGGAAACCAGGACTTTATTGCTTATGGCACATCTTGCAGCCTAAACTTCACATCAAATTCCTCTACGTCCACTGGGACCAATATGGAGGGATTCAGGTAGATGCTATACACAATGTAGCTGAGAGACATGCACTTGGAGAATCTATTGCTTTTAGTGAAAGCTTGTTCTCTGCCCCAGGGAGAGATGTTACATCACTCCTCAGAGTTGCTTGCTACAGACACAACCCTAGAAAAGGCCTGGATAAAAGAGCAAAGAGTGGGTAAAGCTTTGCATTCTTGGAATATCCTGTATGATTGATTGTCAGGGACGCTTAGAATCCATGGTTGGATAGCCCCTCCCTAGAAGGGAACTCACTCCCAACAGTAAGGAAGTCATGAAAGTCATCTTATAAACAACGTGTGTATTATAATCTCTGTGCACATAGAGGCATACACATTTCAAGTCACACGCATTGTTATTCTGTTCTTAGAAAATGAACAAATTGAAGTTCATGTGGTGAAATGAGAACCAAATTACAAATAAATGACACAGCAGGCACTACAACATAGTGTTCCTTTTTCATAGCCTGATGTGATTACCGGTAGACAGCCTTGTATTATTGCTAAAGAATTTTCAGACCATGTTGCCTCCATGTTTTAGTGATGGCTTTTCCATTATTTTATTTACTGCCATATACATTTCGGGAAATGAGCACTCTTTTTTCTCCTATTTTGCTGCATTTTGATTCTATCAGTCTATTGAGTTCCTACTTTTTTTGTTCCGTTAGTTTTGAAAAATCTGTTTATTGCGAAACTTCGTAGCTTTCACAAAGTTCTAGGAAATAGGGTCAAAACAATGGAATTGCCTGTTATCTTAGAATTACAGTTGTAGAGATAAAGTGGACATTAGACATAAATTAGTCTAACCACCCCATCTCCATTCTAGGAATAAAAAAGCAGAAGTCCAGAGAGACTCAGTGAATTACCACTCAAGGTTACAGGTCTTATTAGTGGAAAAGGCAAGAGCGGGACCCAGTGTTCAGTGTTGTTACCATTGCACTGTGTTGCTGTCTGAGAGATAAAGCATTCAAGGATACTGGTAGACGCTTAATACCTTCACATCGTGTTCTAAAGTTCTGTTTAGTAACAGAGGTACTTCTGTTTTCCATGTACAGGATAATAATCCAGCTATCAAAATGATAACAGAATTATAATTTCTTCAAATCACAGGTTCCAAACTCAAATGTTTTTCTAAGATGAGCAGATTATGTAAACTGGTGTTATCAATGGGAGGAAATGAGTTTATGCCAAACTAGAAAAAGCACAGATGTTTAGACACACTCTGATTTAACATTGTTTCTTGAATACCCTATGTCCCCAAATCATGTCTGCCTCTGGGTTTGGCCCTCCTGCTACCATTTTGCAACAACTGACTTGAATTATGTGGTTTTAAAATATTTTCTATATCCTTAAATGTGATTTTGTCACATAGACTTTTAGAGCTACATAGAATATTAGTTGTCAACTGGTCTAACCCATCATTATGCCGAAAATGAGATAAAGGAGATTCAGTGACATGTTCAAGTCCACAAAGCTAGCTTGTCACACCAACTGTGACTAGAATCAGATTCCCCATACTTAGTCTTCTGTCTTTTCTACTTCATCTTGAACCTTTTTATAAAAACAATATTGTATTTTGTAATGAAAACAAAGGGAAAATTAGTTTTGAAACGTAGCAACATATTTTGTACATAACTTCTTAGGAACCAATCAGTAATTATTTATTGAGTACTGTATGTTACCAAGTGCTCATGCTAAGTGACATTGGGCATACAAAGATATAGAAGACATTTTTGTTTGTTTCTATCCTCTCTAGTTAGGTAAATCAGAACTAATATAAGGAGAATAATTAAATGCTAGAATCTTTGGCATTGAATTTAAATATAATAAAACTTCAGAAAAAAAGGGACTATTGGTAATTGATGGCCTTAACTATCCATATACCAACAATTTCATTCATTCATTCATTCATTCATTCATTCATTTAGAGGCAGAGTTATGCAGTTGCTCTGGGGTTGAGTGCTATGGTGTCATAGCTCACAGCAGCCTCGAACTTGGGCTCAAGTGATTCTCTTGCCTTAGCCTCTCAAGAAGCTGGACTGTAGGCACTCGCCATAATGCCTGGCTCTTTTTAGAGATGAGGTCCTGTGCTTGCTCAGGCTGATCTTGAACTCCTGAGCTCAGGCAATCCACCTACCTCAGCCTCGCAGAGTGCTAAGATTACCCCATGATTATCTTTCGTTGCATTTTGAAAAAAAATTCTCTGTCATGGCTAGAGGAATATTATATTTGCTGAAGGATGCCAATCCTAAAATTGTGTGTATGGCATGTGTACGTGTGTTAGAAAGATACTGGATTAGAATCTGTGCTTATTCATTATTCATGTTAAATCATAATTTTTGTGCATTGATATCTTAAATATCTTCTTGGCCCCTGTTTTGAAGTTTATGGAAAATACTAAAAGAGATATAAAAGACATAATGACTGAAGTCATGCTGAAATGGAAAAAGATATTTACCCTTTAAAAGAGATGTTATACATAAGACACATTGGTTTAAAAAATAATACCACAACTATTGTCTTCTATGCCTTTTGATTTATTTTCTTTTCACTGATATTAAAGTTCTGCTTTTTCTATGATGTTATCATCAGCCTTACTTTATTATTTTATATGTGGTACTTATAGGAAATTGCTCTCCTGCGCCTCTTGCATTAGTCAGGGTTCCTCAGAGAAACAGGACTTACAAGATACACACACACAATTTTATTTACTAGACTTATTATTAGACTTTTTATGGGAATCGGCTCACATGATTATGAAGGGCAGTAAGTCCCACCGGATCCTGTCTGCAAGCTGGGGAACCAGGAAAAGCCAGTGGGGGTAGGAGTCCAAGTCTGAAGTCTTTGCTCCCAGTCTGAACCCAAAGGCCGCAGAATGCACAGAGATGAGGGTACAGGGAGTGCACTATTGTAAATTCCAGAGTCACCCAAAAGCTTGAGAAATGGGTGCTCTAATGTCCAAGGGCAGAAGAAGATGATTGTTCCACCTCCTGAAAAGACGAAATTTGCCCTTCATCTGCTTTTTTGGTCTGAGCTCTCAGTGGACTAGATGACACTTACCCACATTCCTGAGGGTAGATCTTCTTCAGCAAGTCTACTGACTCAAATAATAATGTCTTCCGAAGCCCCCTCAGTCCAGTCAAGTTGACACACAAAATTAACCATCACACAGTTTTCAACTTGGTTGACATTCCTAGCAGATTTATCACTTCGTCTTTTTCTTTCTCTCCATCTCATATGCTTGGTCTTATTGCACTGTCTGTGGTGCTTTTCCTTTTTAAGTTCCTTGAAAGTAAGCCTGATAAAATATAAGTCTAATTTGGGGGCCAATAAACTTTTTCTTAAATGATCAAATAGTAAATATTTTTGGCTTTATGGGCTACATGGTCTCTGTCACAGTTATTTATCTTTGCCTTTGTAGAGAGTAAGCAGCTGTATGTATTAGGTAAACAAGTAGGTGTGGCTATGTACCAAAAAAACTCTACTCCCCACAGTAGGAGCTGTGGTTTGCCAACTCTGTTCTAATTCATTGGTAGTGCTTATTCTAAGGACTAAGCAAGATGATATCTGATTGTGTAGGGAAAAGTGTCTATATTTTACTTTATATTCTGATTGTAACATATAGCTTATGTTTGTTTTATAATGTATATGATATTTTAATGAAGTAGAAAATGAGCGCAATGTCCAAAATCATAAATACATGATAATATAAATAACTTTACATATTTGGGGCATCTGCTTAATTTTCTGTAGTGATAGTAGTGTGCAAAAAAGATTAGAAAATTGGAGGCTTCTGTTCTAACTTTTTACATTTCTCCATAAAGGCCATGTGTTTGAAACGTACTTCTATGTTTAAATAAGAGAAAAGCATTCTCAGTAAAGGGAATTAGAGTGTGGAGTTGTGAAACAGGGAAAGGGTTCTAGAGAATGTTAGAAACTCCTGAATTCTCTTCCTCATATTCTAACATTTTAAGGAACTCTTCAGTTACTCAACAGTTGACTGTCAGTCCAATTTTATATTTTAATCATTTTCTCTTTGACACAAGAATAGTCTGAATTGTTGCTTTCTAAATTAATAATTTCTTAACTTTTTATTCTATTTAAGATGTCATTCTGTATAGATGGCTTGAATCATAAATAGTAGAACCTATGTAAGGTTCACCCAGCAGAGTGTAACAAACTGGTCAACATACAGAGGTGGTCAACATAAGGAACTAGGCCTACTGTACTAATACATACAGGTGGTCTATGAAAATTAGGTCAATTTAAGGAGGTGGTCAGTATAGGGAGGAGGTTAACTATGGAGGTTCTACTGTATTTATATTTCTTAAAGCTTTTGTTAACTCCATAGCTTCTGGAAGAATGTTTGATACATAAAAAACGTGTTCATAACTAAATAAAAAGTATATAAAACATAATTGGGTGAAGGTCTAAATATTATTCTCTGTAGTCTTCTAAGACTACAGTTAGAGAGGCTGTGGCCTACTATCTATTCTAATACTTGTCAACCTTTTTTTCTGAAATTATGATAGTTACGAAGTTTTGCGTGTTTTGTGATCCTCTTTTCCATCTCCAGCTAATCTACTCCATCTAAACATGCCACTGGATGTATAAATTTTAACTTCAACATGAATTAGACTTAACTTACTTTGAGAAATTTTTGTTGATTTTGTGAGCTTGTTTGATGAATTTCAGTTCTTTGAGGCTATTATAAATCCAGAATAAGAATGTCTAGCATAGGTAGCCAAGTTAAATCAAACCCTCTTTAATAGTATAACATTATTGCTTTCTAGGAGTGTACTTGTATCCTTACAATAAAGAAGTGGCATGATTTCTCTGTTACTGTTAAGTACTTAATTGTGCGTGCATTGAAAGAGAAAGTTGCAAATGTAAAAATACGGTATTTTAGTGTGGCCTTGTCAAGTTAGGATTTAGATTACTTTGAGAACACAATGCAGGCCGTGCTAGCATTCTGTTTTGATCAGCTTTTCTCACGTCCATTTTGTGGCAGGTTGGCCCTTTCTCTATACACACACTTGCAGAATTACCCTGAATTCCTGTTGGAATATTTGAAGCACAAGTAAGCTCTGTACCTTTATCAGTGCTGTCAACATGTTAGCATAATTAGTTACTATTTGTTTCTCTGTTAAGAGCAAGATCCCTCGGATGTAAAAGTTGCTGTCTTACTTTGAAGTAATTAACTGTAATCTTTCAGATAGTCAAGCTTGTACACATAAATTCCCTCTTCTTCAAAGAGAAAAATTCTTTTTAACTATCTGAGGAAAATAATTTCAGATATTAAAATCCAATTTAGAGTATGCCTAAAAATGTTGCCATTTATTTCCATGGGTATTTGCTTTTTTGTCTTTTTCTTATCCTTACATGCTTATCAGCCACTTTTGGTGTCTATTGGTGTCTATTTGTATTGAAACAAACCAGACACTTGAGCTTGAAGAGGCATCTTGTGACGAAGGAGAGGAAAAGGATGAGTCCTTACTCAGTGCTTGGTTTATGCCAGGTGCTTATTCAAGACAATTCTATGTGAAAAGCTTCCTTTTATGGGTCTTATTAACATGTTTCTTGTTATTTATTTGTTTATTTAATTTTTTATTGACTACAAGGCAAAATATGCTGGTAAAAAATGCGTGTGTATTTAGTTACTCAAATGTCACTGCGCCATGAGTATGTGCCTTGTGTGGACAGAGTGAGGGAGTAATCAGAGGAGTATATAGGGAGAAGACAGGAAGTTATCAGGGCTGCTACTGCTTTACAAAAATTGGGGATAAAATGCCTGTCACTATGTGTATTGGTAAATATAATTCAGTGTATTATCAATATTTGTAGAAGATACAAGTCATTCTATCTGTGTTTAAAGAGGTTGACTTTAATGCATTACTCTGGAACAGTCATTGAGATAGATATTCACTCAATATTTATCCTGGGTTAGATCGGGTGGTTGGATTAAAGGTTTTAGGTTTATTATGTCAGAGCATATAGGCAAATTGTGAGGCTAGAAAAGATGTATGGTCTTTTCATTTTTCTCCTAATTATAGAATCCTATCTACATCAATAAAAGTCTATATTTAACTTCGTAAAAACTGTATGTGATGAGAAAAATGATTGTATGCCTCCATATATCTATAAAACAAAATAGATTTTGGTAAGAATTGAGTTGATTCTTGAAAACGTTCTGAATGTTAATGGGACAAAAATTCTCATCTGACTTGAACCATTTTCTATTCTTGCAGTATCTGTTTCAGTGATATAGGCTGACTTTTTTTTTTTTTTGGCACCTACATATAGCAAATAACTGTGAAACATTTCAAACCTCAAAGTGACACTAAAACTGTGAAGTATGAAATGGAAGTGCCAGAGCGTGTGAGACACATTGCATAGCACTGCTCAGGAATTCAGGGCGTGCATGCAAGAGAAATGACAACACTGTTGCAAGATGCAACGTGATTAATGCTACAAAAAATTAAAGAAATAAAAACAATCTTCATTTGCAAGTGCTCTCTAATGCCTTAAAGTTCCCACTTTCTATGTTTAGCAGCCCTGCCCTAGTTATTACACCTTTCTCACCCCATGAATATCTATTCTGAGGAATAAAATTGTAAATGAATATTCTTCTTGCTATGCCAAGGTTACTGTATGATTATAAGAAAGGACTGTGGTGTTTTAGACTTCTCCATGAATGCTTATATTTCCTCCCGATGCATGAGGAAAATTAATTTTGGTCATTACATTAATTTTATTTACATCTGTCACCTGCTGCTAATCGTTACCCCATTCCCTGGTATCCTCAGACAGTATCACAACTAGAGTTGAATGAGTTCTTAGAGTTCTCAAAATCTGTTGGGAGGCCCTTTGTTAAGACCCTCCCTATACATGAATCTATTTCTGAGACTCAGTTTGTACATTCTATGCTTCATTTTTGAGAAGCATGTTAAGAGGGATTTATGACCTAGTCTTCTGTATTTCCAAATTCAGACATTATGAGAAGGAAAGATGAATTCCTCCAGGTTGTCTCTGGTGCTGTCCTTAGTGGATATTGGAGCCCTGTCAGGTTAAACAAATTCTGATGGGAGTTTATGGTTTCTGTTAGTGAAAAGCAAAAGATCCTATAAAAATATTAATGACAACAGTAACAGTTCTCTATTGTCTTTCTTTTCTTTTCTTTCTTTCTTTTTTATTTTTTTTTTTTGAGACAGAGTCTCACTATGTCATGTCACCCTTACTAGAGTGCTGTGGTGTCACAGCTCACACCAACCTCAAACTCTTGGGCTTAAGTGATTCTCTTGCCTCAGTCTCCCAAGTAGTGGGGACTACAGGTGCCCACTACAATGTCAAGCTATTGTTTTGTTGTAGTTGTCATTGTTGGTTAGCTGGCCCAGGCCGGGTTAGAATCCACCAACTTTGGTGTATGTGACTGGTGCCATAACTGCTGTGCTACAGGCACCAAGCCAGTTCTCTGTTTTCTGAGTATTTATATACTCAGTGCTTTATATGTGTTTGGATTATAGCTTATTTAATGTATCACAGTCTAATTTACAATGCTCAGAAGTATCACCCACAAATTTTATGAATGAGGAAATGGAAGCTTGGAGAGGCCAAGTGGCTTTCCTAAGGCCAGTGGTTGAGTAACACATTTGGTCTGTTGACTCAGATGCCCACAATCCTCATCTGAAGTACATTATGTTCTATAGTTTGGTGCTTTGCATGAAACAATGAGTGCTTTTAATGAGTTCTTTTCAAAAACGCTTTCCTCAGAGAAATTTGCAATGGGAACATTAGTACTAGAGGGATTAGTGAGTACTCAGCTGTAAGCTGAAGCCTGCGGTGCTGAGGTGTTCACTTGAAGCCATGTAGGTCCTGGGGGCACTTCCTTCATAGCAGTGAGGGAGCTGGGGGACAGGGGTGAGGTGGTGACTTGACAGACCTGGACTATAGGAGCTGCTACAAAAGGAAAGAGTTTGAGACATCAGGATTTACCCAGAAACGAGAGAAAAAACTCAAAGATGTTTAAGTAGAGAGTCATTATGAGGGAAAAGATTGACTGTGGGACTGAAGAAGGCTTTAAACATCTGAAATTTGATACTTGGAACTTATTCAGGACATTTGGCACATTGGCTCCTCCTACATTGCAGAGAGAGAGAGAGCACAAGTGTGCCCGCGAAGGGTGGGGAGAGCAAATGTGTTGTAAATGTAAGCAAATCCAGATCTGGAGACAGGAGGGGAAGCAAAGGTCCCTAAGTCTATTACTTTTTGATATATAAATAAATGGCTCTATGAAGGTGCCTTTAAATCTTCCTCAAGGTCTCTGTCTTTAACTTGATGGCCTGTTTGTTATTAAGCATCTTTTAATCCGTGTGCCAGAATTTCTTGCTTAGAAAACTCTGAATACAGATATGTGAACATTCTCCATCTAGATAATGTGTGTATATGGAGAATTATCTGCCAGACACCTGTTTTAATTTTCTTTAGGAGAAAGTCAGATTAGCTGACTAGGGATATACACACCAATATTTTCCATCTGGAGCCCAGTAAGCCTGAGCAAAGGCTCAGGTTTGGGCAAGTCGTTGAACGTACCATACCTTTGTTGTTGTTGCAGAGAGTAGCCCAGGGAAGATCAATCTAAACACATGTCTTCTGGGCCATTTTGTTAAAGATCTGACTATGATATTTACTTGGTAAAGATTCAGCCATCTCACTAGGGGATAATTGATATTATTTTTCTTTTGGGGGAAGAGTGTATACTACCTAATTTGCCAAAGCCTTTATAGGCACTGTTGTATTTTATGCCTGGATCTGCTAGAAAATGAATGATTGAGAAGTTTTCAGCAGGGGAATACTTATTTAGCACAATAAGACTTTGAATTTCATTTTCCATATGTTGTACTATTACTAAAAGTTTACATATTTGAGGGAATATTTTGGTAGTGTTTCATCTTGTGGCACTTATATCATGACATCTGCCTCATTTCTTGTAGAGACTGTTATGAATCCCATGTTACTATAATTCTAATCTTTACAAGCATAACTAATTTTATTTTGTTTTAATTATTTTTGTATTTTTTTATTGTTTGAGATTCATTGAGGGTACAAAGAGTAAGGTTGCACTGATTGCATTTGCTAGATAAAGTCCTTCTTATAATTGTATCCCACCTCTTTGAGGCCATATACTGTGACCTCTATCACCCTCCCCCATCCCCTTCCTATTTGCTCATTCCCCTACTCTCCTTACTCCTTGTATTACCTCATATAGTGTCTTTATATTGGAATAGAGTAAACTGGATTCTTGCTTCTCCCTTCTTGTGATGCTTTACTAAGAAGAATGTGTTCCACCTCCATCCAGGTTAATACAAAATATATAGTCTTCCTCTTTT
>CAUYQV010019486.1:0-15185 GCA_963574575.1 Galagoides demidoff | reverse complement strand
AAGAAAAGGATTTTATTCAGCAAATACAGCTGAAACAAATTGGAGATTTGAGAAAATAATATAGACATTCATAGAACACTGTTTTTTTTTTTTTTTTTTTAAATTTTTTGACGGGGTAGGGTTTTTAACCAAAAACAGCTTAAAAAAATTGTATTTTTGAAAAAAAATTTTATAATTAAATGGCACACTTTTTTTTTTTTTTTTTTTTTCAGTTTTTGGCCGGGGTCGGGTTTGAACCCACCATCTCCAGTATATGGGGCCAGGGCCTTACTCCTTGGAGCCACAGGCGCCACCCATTGCACACCATTTTTGAAGAAACTCCACATGGTTTAAAGCGTTAAACATAAAAAAACACTAAAAAAGAACCCATACAGATTTCTAGAAGCATACGTAGGGGAAAAGACATACTTAATCTGTAAATGAGAAGGACCTTGAACTGAAAGCAAGGGAAGAGATCAGAATACATAAAATGTTTGAATGTCTTTACTTTGGAAAATAACATAAACCAAATTTAAAGGCAAACAGGAAGCTGGGAGAAATATTTGCAACAGAATGTGAGAGATACAGGTTAATATCCTTTAAGAGGTCATATGGTTTGACAAGAAAAACAAAAAAGTAAATGAGCAAAGGACAGAAACATACCATTTACATAAAGAGAAGTACGAAAGGCCTTTGAAAATAAAGGGTCAGTGTCATTTACTTTTAAACTAAATAACTCAAGGCTAGTACTTTTGTGGGGAAGCACGCATTCTCATTCACTGTTTGGGAGGAGAAAACCAGTACTATTTGCTGAAAAGACTTTCGGCCATATGCATCCAGAACCTTGAACATGTTCATCAACTTTGACCTATTAATTCCACTCCTGGGAATTGTACCTAGGATAGAAGTGCTTGCTTTAGCAAATAAAAAGTTAAGATCCCAGTTACATATGAATTTTGGGTATATAGGAAATGCTTTTGTAGAATGTTTGTCCCAGGCAATATTTTGGGCATACTTACCCTAAAAATCATTCCTTGTTTATCTAAGACGTAAATTTAACTGGGTGGCCTATACTTTATTTGGCATTTCTTTCCTGTGGAAATAATCTTAAATGTAGGAAAGTTTTGTGAGATTTTATTTATAATATCAAAAATATTGAAATTTAAAAAAATCAGAAATTCTCAACAATAGAGAATTGGAGGAGGGATCTGCATCTGAAGAGTTTTTAATGACAATGTGCTTACAATATAATATAAACTTAAAAAAGCAATGAGGCTCCTCACACCCGATAGGATAGCTATTACAAACAAACAAAAAAACAAACAAACAAACAAACAGAGAGAGAGAAAACAAAAAGTGTTTCTGGGAATGCAGAGAAATTGAAACCCTTGCACATTATTGGTGGGGCTGTAAAATGGCACAGCCACTGTGGAAAACAGTATGGTAGTTCTTCAAAATGTTAAAAACAGAATTACTATATTATGACCCAACAATTCCATTTCTAGGTATACCCCAAAGAACTGAAAGCAAGGTCTTGAAGAGATATTTGAACACCCATATTCATAGCAGCATTATTCACAATAATTGAAATGTGGAAGCAACCCGTTGATGTGATGAATGGATAAACAAAATATGGTATATGGAATATTATTTGGAAGGAGATTCTGAAATTGAATGAATATTAATACCCTCCCCCCACAAGAGAAACCACCAGGCCCAGGCCCAAATGGGCTCACTAGTAAGTTCTATGTAATATTTAAGGAAGAAATTACACCAGTTTGCTACAATCTCTTTCAGAAGATAGAAGCAGAAGGAATATCTCCAAACTCAATCCATGAGGTCGGCTTTACCCTAATGCCAAAATCAGACATAGACATTACGAGAAAAGAAAATCACCGACCAATTATGTCTCATGAACATAGATATAAAAATCCTCAATATTAACAAATTGAATCTGACAATGTATAAAAATAATTATATATCATGATCAGGGGGATTTATCATAAGTATGCAAGGCTGGTTCAATATTACAAAATCCATGAATGTAATCCATCACACTGACAAGCTAAAAAAATAAAATCACATGATCACATCAAGAGATGTAGAAAAAGCATCTGACAAAATCTAAACCCGTTCATATTAAAAACTCTCAGTAAACTAGGAAAAGAGGGGAACTTTCTGAACTTAATTTAATAAAAAGTAGCAATTACAAAATACTTTATAGCTAACATCTTACTTAATGGTGAAAAACAAAGCTTTCCCACCAAGATCAGAAAAAAAGTAAGGATGTCCTCTTTTACCATTATTTTTCAACATCATACTGGAAGTCCTAGGTAATGCAAAAAGATAAGAAAAGGAAATAAAAGGCATATCCATTGGGAAAAAAATAAACTTTCTTTGTTATAGACAATATGATCTTGCAGAGAATCCAAAAGAATCTATAAGACCTTTTGGAACCCCTAAGTGACTACAATAGGGTTGAAGGATACAGGTTAATAGAAAAATGCCAACTGTTTTCCTTTGCATCAGCAATGAACAAGTGAAATTTGAAATTAAAAGCCTGAGCACAGGACTGGCATGTGGTACATGGGCAACATACAGTAGACATGATTGTAAGTACCCATCATTATGATTACCATAGCTCTCGGCAGACCTTCATCGGTTTTTGTCTTGAGCTTCCTCAAATCTCCCCTCCAAACAGCAACCATGGTGAGTTCATTAGGTAAATAAGACCATTATCAGTCTTCTACTTAAAACATCAAGGATCACTCATGGCCCACAGAGTAAAGGCCAAAAACCAACAGATAAGGTCTCAAAGTTCAGGCTACGACCCACACTTCCCATTGCATTTCTCATCACTTCTGCTTCCATTTCGGTGTCAGAGACATTGAAGTCTGTGAGATTCCTGCCTCACCCATGTCCTAGCACATGCCCCAACACACACATTATATTGCTGTTCGTTGCTGCACACCGTTGCTCCTTTGCTGCTGTGGTTCCTTTGTCCTGGAATACTCCAGTCTGCCCCTTGGTGAGCTGTTCTTCTCCACTATGAATCAGCCTGTCACCTCCCTCAACAAGCTGGGACTGGGTGTCCTTCTTCTAGGAACACCACCGTCACTGCATGTACCATGCTGGACTTCAAGGGTCTGCTTGTGTCTGTCAGCAGTGCCAGAGCATATGCTTCCTGAGAGTAGGAATTTTGGTTCCTTTGAATCCCCAACACCTAGTAGGGTGCCTGGCCCTCAGTCAGTGCACAGTAAATGTTTCTTGCATGAATTATTATATGTCGGCATTGAGCTAAGCACTTTAAAAAGCAAATTACATTTAATCCTTTTAATAGGCTTGAAAAGTAGCTACCAGAATGCCCATCTGATAGATGAGGCATCTGAGGCTCAGAGAGATTAAGGTGTTTGCTCAAAGCCAAGGTGGCTAATCCTGGACTGCAGATCTTCTGACTCTGAAGTCCATATTCCTGCTACAGCATTACAGAGAATCCCTGGAAAAGGGGTCCCTTTTGGGCCACCCACTGGCGTTTTTGGAAGTAAAGTTAATGTCTTACCAGCGGGTCACGTATGCCTAATGCAAGAGAAGCATTGCTGGCTGCTTCCCAAACCTTAAAATCGAGCTCTGCCTGCCTCTCCCACAGGTCTTATGGGAGCCAAACTAAAGGGATCTTTCTCAGTCAGTCATGGTGGCACTTTCCTATTCTCCCTCTGTCCCCTCAAGCTGCCTCCCTTTTCTATCTCTGGCTTTTCCTCCTAATTCCTAAATATATTCACTCTCTCTGCTTTCCCCTTCTGCATTTCTGTTGCCAACACACTCCTTTAGCTTTCAGTGCCTGTCCCTGTCCCGTGGCAGGGGTAACCACCAGACATGCATGGCCAGCCAGGGACTAGCCATCAGCCCCCCTTGGATGTGGGTGGCGCCCCATGACCGAGTTCTGGCAGTGGAACACGGGCTTGTAAAAAGCTCCTGTGCTGGATGGATGGCAATTCCATAGCGACCCTGAGCTACATGTCTGAAGGTAGCAGAGCCCCAGCCCTCAAACTCAGGACCCTTGAATTGCTCCAGAAGCAAAGCCCTTCCCCTCACCCCTGTGAGCAAGAAATAAACTCCTATCGTGTTGTTCCTGAGATCTGGGAGTCTGCTTTCCCCCCTCAGGTCCCCTGCTGGTCTTCCTGTTCTCGGGTCCCAGGAAAGCTCTTCCCTACACCTATGGCCCAATTAGCCTTCCTTCAATCCATCAGGGTCATGCTGTTACCTTCACCCCTCCCAATGCCTCATGGCTCCCCTTTATCTATAGACTCCAGGACAAGACCTCAGGCTCTAACCACTCCCACCCAAACACCCCCCACAATTCTATTTCATATGCTTAATCTGCCCAAATGCATGCTGCCAGGTCCTGCCTCTCCTTCCGGCTGTTTTCTCCCCATTTCTGTCCAAATTGTCTGTGCCATTTAAGACCCATCTCAAATCCTTCCTTCTCAGAGATGGGCTATTCAGGTCCTCTGGCCATACAGACCAGTTCCTCTTTGAATGCCCAGAGGCCTCTGTCCATGGGTCCCCTGGGATATTCAGTCTGTGCTACACCAGAGCGGCCTGCACTCTGGCTCAGCCCTCCCACCCTTCCCCTGCACTCCCACAGCTCTGAGCACAAGCCTGGTCTTACTTGTCCCCCACCAGGCCAGGCAGATTCCAGGTACAAAGTGGGTGCTAGCTCCCCTCCCCCCATCACTCAGCAATCCTGGATCTTTCTTCCTTGAAGGGGAGGCCAGGGGACTGCAGAGTGTACATAGCCAGCTCGTCCATCTCCCTGCGCACTCAGAGGGCTAACTGTGCGACCTTTTCCATCTGTGGATTCCTCCTCCTCTCTCTCTCTTTCTCTCTCTCTTGCTCACTCATTCTCTTTTTCTCTCTTTAAACACAAGGTCTTGGAGCATGCTCAGAGGCTTGGCCTGGCTGGCGAGAAGTTGGCTGCTCAGTTATATTTAGGCTAGCAGGGACATCAATCTAAGGCTCTTTAAAAATAAAGTCCTGTTTCAGCTGGATCCCCAAGTATGTCCCCACCCACTCCTAACAAGAAGCTCATTCGCCTCCTGCTCTAGGCCCCCAGTCTCAATTACAGACCCTTCACGTGGCCCACACATGTGTGCACGTGTGAGTCAGGATGTCAGCTAACGGTCGCCCTCTCTAGCCCAGTTCAAAGAAGGATTCCTCTCCTCTTCCAGGTCTTCCTTCCTTCACTGGGCCTCTTCTCTCCTTTCTGTCACAGGGGACCCTGTGACCTTCTTTGAGGCTCCTTCCCTCTCCAAACTAGCCAGAAGCAAACCTGTTCCTGGAGAAGATGCTGTCTCCTCCAATTTCTGGGCCGGGCACGTCTCATTCTTCACAAGGCAACCATTCAAGCTACAGTAAGATGGTATAAGACGCAAATAGGAGACAAAAGCCAAAGCCTGAAGCAGAAAGTGAGGTTTGCAGAGTGTGCTAGGATGTGCGATGGGGGCCTTTCAATAAACGCACCTAGAGGGCAGCCTGTGTGCGTGTATGCATGAGTGTGCGTGTGTGTGCGTGTGTGGCACCCCGTGGGGGCATGGCAAGAGGTACTTGTGGACACTGGGGCCGACCCTTCCCACTCCTTAACTTGGCCAGCACAGCCCTGGTTCTTTTCCATCCTCACTGATGAAACACGTCTTTATGTCTTATTCACATCCTGTCTTGACTACCACAATTGTCTCCTTGCCGGGCCCACATGTCTCTCATCAGCAATGAGATCCAAATGTTGCTGACAAAATAATCTCGCTGCCTCTGTGCTGCAATCACATTCCTCCACTCCTGCAAATTCTTCTCCTTCTCCCTACTATTAGGGGAGTCACACACACAGGCCACCGTCTCTCTCTGCCTTTCGTCTTGGCTTGTTCTTACCCTCCCGCCATTCCTGATTTCGGAGCCTTCGGGCTTGCCCAGTGAGCCCGGAACAACGTCCTGGTACTGTTTCTTCCGTCCATACATGTTTATTAAGAATGACAGGTGCTCCTCTCGGCACTGGGGAGGCAGCAAGAAACAAAGCAGGCCAACAGTCGGCAAATAAAAATAGAAGAGTGTCTCAAGAATTGTCAAGTGCTCCGAGGAGAAAGGTCTGCAAAGGCCTCTCCGAGGAGGAGCCTGCTCCCCACCTTCCTCATCAGGGCCTCAGGCCTGGCCTTTCTGACAAAGGACTCTCCCCTATCCTTCCATGCGCTTGTACGTGTTTATCTGGATTTGAAGATCAGGGAGGCACCAGGCCTACTCCACCTTAGGAGAGCTGTGACATTATTCATTTAGCAAAGGTCTAGGACAGCACAGACCAAGCACACACGCAAATCTCCAAATACTCACTTCTTCTCCGTTTCCCTGTCCAGAACCCAAATGGTCATTTAAATTGGTATCTGATTGACTAGAGACTGCTCTGCCAGAGAATCCTGCCAATGACTGAATTGTGTCTCCGCTTCCCTGGAATCAGAGAGCATCTCTTGGTGATCCAAGGCTGACTCCTACTCCCGCCAGGCCTCCCCTTCCCATACAAAAGGTAGTGGAGCCAGTGGCATGGATACCTGGGGGCACTCAGCACCATCTTCACTTTTACAGGACTGGGGTGGAAAAAGCCTGGGGATGGAGGTCTCACCGAACAATTTTCTGAACAGGTGAAGGGGCTAATGTTAAATTAGTAGCAATAAAAATTGCTATTCAGGAGCCCTTGAGCTCCTGAAGTGCGGCTATTGTGAATCCATACATGCTGTGAGTATCCAATACACACCAGGCAGCAAAGGCAAAGTGCAAAAAAGTAAACGTTGAAGTACCTTGCTAATAATCTTTATATTAATTGCAGGTTGAAAAGATATTTTGTATTATTATATTAATTATAGTAAATAAATATGATACTATAATAAATTACAAATCAAATTCTTTTTTTTTTTTTTTTTGGCTGGGATTAGGATTGAACCCACCACCTCTGGTATATGGGGCTTCTGCCCTACTCCTTTGAGCCACAGGTACCACTCAAATCAAATTCTTAAAATTAAGTTCACTTGTTTATTTTTACCAGTGTGGCTATTAGAAAATGTATGATTACACATGCAGCCTGCATTGGTGGCTCGCATTCCATTTCTGTCGAAAATTGCTGGTTTAGCATCAGATCTCCGGATTTCCAAACATGGTCTGAAGCAGTTACATTTTGCTCAATGGACATCTCACACGTATAGAGCTCCCTTCTCTATAAAAAGCAGGTAAGAGTGAAGCCTGCCGGGTCAAAGGGGGGGACGAGTCAAGGGAAAGGGGTTGGGGTGCCTGGAGGGGCCAGGAGACCTGTCCATCAGCAGAGCCTTTCAGGCTTATCTATTATTGGATCAGCCCATTCATTTGAAATTGTGTGTGTGTGTGAGTGTGTGTGTGTGCACGTTGGGGGGGGGCATGCTCAGAGGCCCCCATTCAATCACCCTAAGTGGAATCTGATCGTTATCTTGGGATAAACATTCCAAATGGAAGGTGAGTGCTGGGAGATAAGGGAGATAAGGAAACCATATGGCCCTGTCACCGGAGGCTCCCAGAGTCTTATTCTTGAAAGGATTAATGAATCCAAAGGGGGGTGGGTCATCATAGTTCTTGAGCCAGAAGCCCCAAAGCCCCACAGAGGGACGTGAGCCAACCCCCAGGCTCTGTCTCCACTCCTACCTTTTCTGGGTTGTCCCTGTCTCCCTCCCACTCTGTTCATCTCCCTTCACAGTGACCCTTGGCCAATATAAAAGGACCCCCAATCTCTAAGACCTGTGGAGTTCAGGACCTGGAGCTGCCTCTCCTTTGACCTGGCACCATTTTCCAGAGACTGCACTTCTGCCCTACCCCCACCCCTCCTGGTGCTGAGCGGTGGTGGCTGCAGAGGTGGGTATACAGGGGAGAGGCGTTTTCTGGGCAGGGTTGGGAAGGTTTCACTGAACCCAGGGGGACTGTGGAGCCACGTGGCAGGCTGAGAATCCAGCCATGAGGGGGGCAGGTAATATGAGCCTCAGAGAAAGGACCTAGGGCTGAGTGGAGGTGGAGGCGACTGGCTTTTGAGCACATTCTCTCCTCCCTGCCTCACCAGCCACTTCATCCTTCATTCCTCTGGCATTGCCGTTCTTGCACAGCTGTTCTCTCACCCACAACTGGAGACCATCAAGGGCATTTGGTTTAGATGCAAAAGTGGACACTCTCCTCACAGAGGGTGGCTTCAGGGTACTGTAATAGCAATCACTAATGAGGAATAACCAATATGCATGGATTGGTTTGTGTCAGTGGTTATCCTGTTGAACCCACAATAGCTCTGTGAGGTAGGTGCCATTAGGAGAAAATTGAGGCTCAGACAGGCAAAGTAACTTGCCCAAGGTTGCACAGCTAGTAAGCACGGGAACCAGGAGTCATACTCAAGAGGTTAAAACTTGAGGTCCAAGTTCTTGATGCAGACAGGGTCTAACATTTGATTATCAAACTTCAGCAGCCTTGGTCAGCGACAAGCTATTAGAAGAGAGTTATCCAGATTCTCTTGGCCCACATTTTGGACAGCCCACGGTGACCTGGGTAGTCGTGCCTAGGCCCCAACCACGAGCTGCCGTCTCATACCTCACGTGCTGGAACAAGCCAAGCCCTCTGCTGTCTCAACACCTCAGGCAGGGAAGAGGCCACTCCCTCACCCCACCCTCAGCACAGACACATTTTAGGAAGAGGTGGGAAGGGCTGGGTGGGACTGGGGGTGAGGAGGCCCCACAGAGCTCCAGCCGGCAGGCTTCCCTGCTGCAGAACTGCCCTGGCTGACGGCCTTGCTTTCAGGCTTTTCTGTGCTCTGGGCACATCTAAACATTTGGAGAAAAACAAGAAAGCAAACAATAGCCGCTTGTGGGCTAGAGAACAGGGCTGACTTCCCCTGGGACTTGAGCACTGTTCATAAACTGCCCCAGCTGCACTCTCACGGTCGTCGGGATGTCACTGGAGGCTTGCTGAATTACAGCCTTGTCCTTGTGGGGCTGGCTCCCTGCTCCCTTCAGACATCATTGGGGGAATGCAAATGCCCGTGGGGGAGCCCTCTGTTCAGGGGGAAGACATGTTTTCCTCCTTGAAGTTTGGGAAATCACACCAAAAAGAAAGGTCCAAGTCTTGGCATTTTAGCTCTGCCAAGTCACCCCCTGACAGACATGTCCTGATCAGAGCCATTTGCCCCACAGGAAAAGAATCAGCTTTCTATCAAGTGGCCTCTGGGCACAGTCCCAGAGAGCTTGAAGAGGTCCCAAGGACCCGGAGAGTAAGTAGAACTAACTAGTGCTGAGGGCAGTGTAGCCAGGAGTTGATGGCCTTGGGGTCCTTGAGAAGAGGCCCACTGGCTGTGATGCTGGCTGGGGTGGGCAGTGGGCCAATGGTGGGCTTCTCAGAGCTGGCTCCCCTTGGCTTTTTGGACAGTTGTGCCCTATTGTCACAGCCAAAGGCAGCAGGGGCAGAGTGTGTTAAGTGAAGAAAAAGTCAGTTAGTGGAACAGTGCAAAACGGAGCTCAGACCCCGTCTTTATTCACAGACCCAGGGATGCCAACCAAGACAACTGTAAGGGGTGGCCCCACATCTGGATGGCACCCCTGGAAAGAGCTGGAGTGTTTCTAAAGAGGCGATCAGACATCACATCACAGCCCCAGACGGCTGAGCAGTGCTGCACTCACTTGGCTGCCCTCCCTGAGAATGCTTTGGATCAGAGAGCACTTCTAGGCTGTTTTTGCCAGAGGAAAAGTGGTAAGAATTCAGCGAGAATCCCACGATTTAAGGAAAAAAATCAGTGGACTGACTTACTGAAAGTATTAGTAGAAAACCATAAGGGGGACATGAAGGATAAGACACTAGATGGGCAAGAAGGCCCCCCAGAGAGGGAGATTTGGGGGCAAAGACAGTTGCATTTAGAAATAAATGGTTTGGCTTCTAGAGGATAAATATAGGGTTTTTTGGCTTTTGTTTTTGTTTTTAGTACCTAAGATGTCCAAAATGGCTGTACTAGGTCATACCTGGAAGCAAAGATCAACTGTGTTGGACGGAAACAGTGTTCCCAAGAGCCCACCATGCCTTCCCACCCTGCTTCACCTTATAAACCCTGATGGGGGGCTGCTGAGCGTGGATGGTGAAGACATAAAGGTGAATGGTCACGCGGTGTAGAAGAAACAAGGATAGAAGGGCAGCTGACACACGGCAATCGCACAGATGCCCGAGCCTAGGGAGGCTGAGCCTGAGCTGTTCTTCGGGTCCAGCTAGGGCAGGCCAGGCAGCCAAGGAGGTAGGACGGACATTCCATGCAGAGGGAACAAGGGAAAGCACATCCCCCAGGGAGAGCTGGGACGATGGCTGTAAAAGGAGCAGGTGCCCAAAGAGGAAAAGGCGCACCCCCACATATGAGCTGTAAAACCTTTCCACACAGGATGGAGGGGCAGCTCTCTTGAGTTCCATCCCTACCACACATTAATTAAAGGCCTTGTCTCTAGCGTTGGTGCTGCAGGGACTCTCACAGAGATAGAGTCACTAGGCTGCTCCCTCGTTCATACTTAATGCTTCCCTAAGGGAAGGTTCTGTTCCCAGGAAGCTGAACAATATTATCACTGTGTTTTCTTGATTTCTAGTTTCACAGCATCTCCCCAACCCAGCCCTGAAAAACTGTTATTAAATCAATGCAGCTTTAGAATTGAGGGACTACAGTAAATCCCTAATTATACCACCTTTTAGACATAATCTTGGACCGTATATGTCCTGAATTTCATATATGCTCTCAAATTGTACTCTTTTTCTTCATAATTGAACACAGAGTTGACTGGCTTAAATCCTCCGAGCATTTGATTGAAGCTAACTACTCCCCACTTTCAGTGTGCCTAATGATTTCCATCTTCGTCTCAATTATGTTAGGTTTATGAGACCTGCCCCTCTTATCACAAGCATCAGCACTTCATTTTTCCATTTCCACTCATTCTTATAAAATAAGGTCAAAATGCAAGAAAACATTCAAATACTTGCACAAACACCGCTGAACAGTCAAAAGGTGACGCTGTTGAAATGGAACTGTTGGCCGGCAGGCAGTGTTACCACGTGATAGCTTGAAATGTGAGTTCATCTTCAACCTGGGAAAGCTTAAAACCAAGGGTTGGTTCAAGGGATTGGGGTGGTGGTGTAGATCCGTGGAGAACATATTAAGAAAAGGATGTGTCAAAGTCAAAGGTACAAGCTGAAGGTCATCTTGAATGATTCCACTCTCAGAAGCTCCATGGGTATAAATCCTGGCAGCTCTGGTCCACATGGGCAGGCACTGCCATACAACGAGGCTGTTAGTGAAAGCTTTTCTTTGGGTTGCTTGTGTTATGTCACACACATGCTCAAGTAAACCTTCCAGTGTTTGAGTCTGGAAGTGCAGGAGGGGCCAGGGGATTGTCATTCTGTTGTACAGCTGGGGAGATATAGCACATTCATCAGGGAGAAAGGTCAAGTTCTAGGTAGCACTTTCCTGTACAGTGTGGCTGCAGGTTGATCTGCAGGCAGAGGGAGAGGAGAGGGGGTGGGCGCAGACTGCTATATCCTCTCCAGAGATAGGGGGCTTACTGGCCAACAGAGTGGTGAAAGGACACTTAGTGTTGCTTGAAGAAACTCCTCAGGAGGCTGAAGAGTGCCTGGAAACAGACACCCACATTTCTCTGCCACTTAGCAACCCTGGCAGCTGGAACGTGACTTATGTCTCCAAGCTTGCAGTGAGTGTGGTCCTTGCAAACTCAGCAGTTCTAGGGGATATACTGAGAAAAGGCTCCCTTTCCTCAAAGCTATCTGAATACCAAGAGCCTTTCCTCAAAAATCCCCTCCCCTTACTCAGAAAGGATTTTGTGAGGAAGAGGTGGGTGAAAATCTGGGCTTTTAGCCCATGACTAAGTAGCCAATTAGAAGCCTCCAATCTGGCCTCTGCCCTGTCCTTCTAAATGGCGCTGGACAAGTTCCCTCATTTGCAAAACAAGAGTGATCTATGAGCAGTCAGCTCTAATGTTCAGGTATTAGAGTATTGGCAAAACGCAACGATGTGTGAAATGTGAAAATTATGAAGTATGATTAAAAATAAATATTTTCAGAGGTATATATGCTCCTTGCATGAGGGAAATGTCACTCTGACCCTGACCTGAGATTTATAACGAACTATGAGAGAGGGAGGACCTCTGGGCTCCCTGTCAATCCCAGAGTAAGCACAAGCAATCTACAAAGCCATTTGCTTCTGAATCAAAGCCTTCCAAGCCAGTTCTTCCCTTGCCTGTCCTAGATGGAAGAGTCACAATTTCCTTCAAGATTCTGAGGGGTATTGGGGGTTGTGTTCACAAACTGGGATACAAAAACTTCCTTTAGATTAAATTTAAGATTAAGTACACTTTTCAGAGTTGCTAAGGCCCACATTTTGTATTTTGTTTTGAGTTTCCAAGACTTGGTCTGAAAGGCAGTGTTTTCTCTACATTTAACAAGAAATTGAGAAAGAGATTTTGTGACTGTTATTTTTTAACACCTCCCGGCCTCCCGGCTCCACACAATGCAGGAACCCTTCCTCTGCTGCAGCAGCAGGTAAACACCTGAGCTGGGAAGGAAAGCTACCTGGTTGTTCAGGATGAATGCCAGCAAGAGGAGGGTAGGGAAGAGGCGGGGCAGCTCCCCCCCACCACCCCCCCCCCCAGCCGAAAACCTAGTTTTGTTTGAACCACATCCCAATCACCCGCTGCCTCTCGGGGGAGGGAGGGACCAAACCAGGGAGTGTGTGATTTTCCCGAGGGGCCATTCCTAAAATCAAGCCAGGAACCGAGCCGCGTGGGGCGTCTCTTGGGCCCCAGACGTGTGGGAAAGGAAGGATTTTTCCCCCACTCCTCCCTGTTCGGGTTGGTTTGCGCTGGAATGCCACGCTTTTCAGAGTGTCTGAGTGATAGGCACTTTCTAAATATGTACAGCGATGGCCTGATAAGAAACCCAGCGTCTGGCTTCACAGGTTCATGTCCCCGAGGACGTGCGGGGTAGCTCGGCTGCAACCTCAGCACCTCTCACAGGCTAGTTTGGAAGCGGTTCTGCTCACTGCCAGGGTCCCCGTTTTCCATTTAAAATTTTTTACTTCTGGGAGTGGAACAAGACGACGACTAGAACTACCCGCCCCTGTCCCCCCGGTTCCCGCCGGCCCCACCCCTACACTCAGCCCAGGTGACCCACCAGGCAGAGTCAACTCGCCGCCGCAACGGGGGCGTCCCCAACCGGCGGCCGCCCCCAGCCCGCTTTCGCCCCTCGCTCGGCCCCACAATGCACCCTTGTGCCGCGCCTGCAGCCAGGCCGGGGGATCTGGCGCAGTGATGGGGGGGTGGGGAATATTCGCCAGATATTTAAAACAGAGCCGAGAGAACAAAGCAGGCCTTTGTGCAGGGAGGCGGCCTGGGAGCCGGGAGCCGGCGGCGCCCGCGCAGGGCTCGGCTAGGCGCATGCGCGCGGCGGGCGGGCGGGCCGCGCTGGGTTCCGGACCATCTTCTCCCCAGGTCCTGGGGCGCGCCGTTAACCCCTTCCCGGCCGCGCCCCAGGCGGGCTTACAGAAAAGCCGGCTTTAATCTGCTGGCCATTACATGTTAAACGAAGACAGACATGGCCGTCTCCCATGTTTCTACAGGAAGCACGCATCATTAACATAGAATGATATACCTTTGGGAACCCGGATTGTAAATGACTGGGAGTAGTAACAGGACACTTGGGCCACGTAAAAATCAACGCGTTTGGACAAGACACCTTCTTTGGATGCTACAAGTGAAACTTTCTGATGCGCGTGGGCTACTTCTGTCTTGTTTGACTGGCTTATTCATTTTCCTGTTTACTTTGGAATTTGGAAGCTATGTTGATTATTGTCAAGGCCTTAGTTTTTGTTTGGGGTTGTGGGCTGGCTGGCTGGTGTTTATTTATTTATTAAAAAAAACTAAATAACTGAATAGAAGTGGAGTGTGCATGGTACAAAGATGAGATTGTATCATAAACCAAGGAATATATAGTTAATATATTTTCTGCATAAGAAAGAAAGAGTGAGGAAGCTAGAAAGAAAATAGTTATTAAATACATTTTGTTATTGGGGAAGGAGATCAAAAAGGAATTTCAAATAGCCTATGAGTGACTTGGCTAGGGATGGCATGAGCTAAGTATCCTGTTCTGCTTTATACTGATGATTGCCCCCCCCCCCCAGCGCATAATGGGAGTGGTGAAGGAAGCCAGTGTCAAGATTAGAAGCAAGTTACTGTGCTTGTATTATTCAGATGGATGGGAAAGGCAGCCTCAAATAACCAGGTGATTCCACATCCCTCCAAACAAGGCTCCTGGGCCTGTGTCAAGTGAGGTTAGATGGACAATCCCATTGAGCAAGTCAGAGGAAGTGGAGGGAATCAAAGGGAGATTTCATGATGTTCCTGTGGGGACTCTGTGTTAGCCCACCCTGCTCTGCCTGTATGGCTCTTTCTCTTTCGTTCATAGACCAATTTCCCAGTGGTCACAAGAAAGCAAAGGGATTTTTATATGAGGTTATCTTGGCAAGAAGCTCTTTTACCATCCTTGACCTCCAAGTCTCCATGGCAACTGTTACTGGGACATCGCTGGCACCACATTATGTCCCTTAAAGGCCACACTGCAGCAAAGTCAGATAATTTGTGGCAGCAGTCACGTAGCAAACTCAGTCTTAAACTTGGGCTGCTTAGTTGGGATGATATAAGTGGTTTTTTCCACTCTCTTCCAATTCTGGTTCCAGAATTCTGGGCCTCAGACATAGTCTAAGAATGTGCCTTGGGATGTGAGGTAAGAGAGCAACTGGGTGAGGTAGGACTTAAAGAAGTACCTTCTTCTAAACACAGGGACACATTATCTCTCCTTTCCCAGCTGAGAGAGAGAGAGCACATTTCCTCCCACTTCAGGTAAATAAAGGCAATTTATCTTTTCATAAAGTGAGTTGTGGCTCGGCGCCTGTGGCTCAGTTGGCTAAGGTGCCAGCCACGTACACCTAAGATGGCGGGTTCGAATCCCCAGCCCGGACCTGCCAAACAACAATGATGGCTGCAACCAAAAAATGGCCGGGTGTTGTGGCGGGCGCCTGTGGTCCCAGCTACTTGGGAGGCGGAGGCAGGAGACTCGCTTGAGCCCAGGAGTTGGAG
>CAUYQV010019484.1:0-22773 GCA_963574575.1 Galagoides demidoff | reverse complement strand
CTCCTGCCTCTGCCTCCCAAGTAGCTGGGACCACAGGCGCCCACCACAACGCCTGGCCATTTTTTGGTTGCAGCCATCATTGTTGTTTGGCGGGCCCGGGCTGGGGATTCGAACCCGCCACCCTAGGTGTATGTGGCTGGCGCCTTAGCCGATTGAGCCACAGGCGCTGAGCCAGCCATCATTGTTGTTTGGCGGCCTGGGCTGGATTTGAACCCGCCACCGTAGGTGTATGTGGCTGGCACCTTAGCCACTTGAGCCAAAGGTGCTGAGCCTAGAGTATCATTTTGATTGAGAGCTTGAGGGTGTGGGGAACCCAGAGGCCTAAGCTCCCAGTCTTCGTCTCTCACTCCTCTGTAGTGACTCAGCTCCATAACAATTTGACCTGTGAGGTGCTGGGACCTACCTCCCCTGAGATGATACTGAGCTTGAAGCAAGAGAACCAGAACCCAAAGGTCTCAAAGAAGGAGAAGGCTGTGTGGGTGCCAGCCCCTGAGGCAGGGATGTGGCAATGTCTACTGAGTGACGCAGACCAGGTCCTACTGGAATCCAAGGAGGAGGGTAAGAATCCAGGTTCTATGGCCTAACTCCAAGCCTCTGCCTCCTCAGCTATGGGACTTTCCCATGGTAGAAACCATCCAGAGTCCAAGCATCCCAAGCCCTCTGAGAAGGAGGGGTTATAGAGGTATGGAGATGCAGAGGTGAAAAGGTGAGGTGAGCCATGGTTCTGGGCTCCAGGCTCCTGTTTGCAGTCCTGCAAGTCCCTACCTCCTTAAGATCTACAGACAAGGCATAGGGTTCAGTTGACCAAGGGCACCCTCACTGGCTCCTCTCTGAACTCAGTCTCACATACACATGCACTTGCACACACACACAGGGTCCGGGGACTGGAATCTGGACCACTGCTTCTAGCTCTCCAGAGTACACTGTAGTCTCTAAAACACAAAAACTCCTTCCCCAGTTCTGCCCCCTCAAGCCCTGGTGGCCTTTGAGAGCCTCATGTAGCCTCCCTCTCCCAGCCCCAGGATCAGGCCCCAGTCTGGCTAGGCAGTGGAGCCATCCTCTGCCCCTCCAGCAGGTCCTGTGCCCCTGACGGAGGGCAGTGTGCCAAGCACCCCTCTCTCTCTTGCAGTTTTGCCTTCACAGTTCCCCCAGATCCAGTCAATACTCCCGATAGTGCTTGGGGGCACTGCAGGCCTGCTTTTCATTGGCTTCCTCGGCATCTTCTGTGTGTGCTGTGTCAGGCACCGAAGGGTGAGTAAGCCTGTCCGGACCCCACCACCCAGACCCCATGGGGCCCTCAAGCATCTGATGCTATACCAGGAAATCCTATATGTGGGGACTGCTTCTGGTCCAGTGCCCTCTGTCCACCCCAAGTGCTCTGTGGCTCTATCCAGATCCCATGCAGAGGGAGAGACAGGAAGGAGCAGAGAGCTCATTCCAGGGCAGATGGCCTCAACCACAGTAACTGCTTCTCCTCTCCCAGCTCCCCTCCCTTCCCCCTCCATGGGGCACCTCCCTTATGGAGGCCTGGGACCCTCATGACTCCCCTCCTTGTCCCTGGACAGCGCCAGACAGAGAGGAAGTCTCAGATCAAGAGACTCCTAAGTGAGAAGAAGACCTGCCAGTGTGTCCAGTAAGTATCAGGATGTATGGGGTGGGAGAGGAGATCGGGGAAGGGAGGGAGGGATGGAAGAGGGAATGGAGGAAGGAGAGGAAAGGGAGCAAGAGAGAGGAGGAGAGGAGGAAGGAGTAGATAAAAGAGAGGAGGGGTGAAGAGGGAGGAGGATGGAGATAAGGGGATGGGGCTAAAGGAGCAGGTGCAGAGAAGAGGAGTAGAAGGAGATGGCCAGGAGCAAGGAAGGATGCAGAAGGGAGTGGACAGAGGGGAAGGAGCAGCAGGGAGGTGTGTGGTGGAGGGAGGTGGAGCTGTGGCTCAGAGGCTGGTACTACACTGGCAGGGAAAAGCCACAGAGGTCTTGATATGCACAGGAGTTGCAGTGGGTTGGATTTACTCCCCTTATTCTTTGTTCCTCCAGCCGGTTCCAGAAGACACATAACCTCATTTGAGGCCCAGGGCCAGAGGCGCTGCCCACTCAGCAGTCTCCCCAGCTGTCTGCCCGCGTTTCCTGCTGGGCTTGGGGCCTGTGGACCAGATGAATGTAGCAGATCCCAAGCCTCTGGCCTCCTGCTCCCTTCCTCTACAATTTGCCATTGTTTTTCCTCTTCTATTGCCAACCCCTGGGTGAGGCCCCAACCTCACTGGCTGAATCTTGCTCTCAATTTTCCAGAGACTTAATCATACCATTCCTCCTCCCATTTCCTTTTTGTCTAAGCCCCAGCCCTTCTCTGATTATTTCTCTTTGACTGCCCACTTGGATCCCAGAGGAGTGTGCAGGGCCAGGCCCCCCCCACCCCCGACATGGAAGATGGGGCAAAGTGTCTGGAAACATGGAACTACTATCATTTTACAGGAGAGGACTCTGTGACCAACAGATCTGAAGGCTCCTCTTGACTGCCAGCCCCCACTGCCCCACGCTGCCTGCTTCTCAGCCTGAGTTGGCAGAGCCACGGACTCACATCCTGAGTCTTGCACAAACAGGTCCACTGAATATACTCCCATGAACACAGCCACACTCTTGTCCAGACACAATTCCTTATCATCCAAACAGTATAGAAACCAGTTTCCTATTTTCTGTTTATTTGAATCTTGCAAAAACCCTACAAGCCTGGAAGTGACAGACCAAGATTATCATCTGCAGTCTAAAAGCCAGAAATGGAACTCTGAGAGGCTATATGACCACTTACTCAAGGTCACATAGCTAGCAGGTGCTAGAGTCAGAACCACCCAAGTCTCTCAGCCCCTAGATCCTCTGCTGCCTCTTGCATGCAGGGGCAAATACCACTCAGATCTCTTCAGTGGCTCATCATAGGTACCCAGTGTGCACTTTTGGATTCACAGGAGCATCCCAGCCACAGGGAGGGCCTGTGTCAAAGACCTCCTGAGCATGGAAGAAGGCCTTCCTGTCTAAAATCGCTTTCATCACCTGCTGGTGGCAAAATCCTGTTACCAGAGTACAAAGCTCTCAGTTCTCCCAATCAGAGCACAGGCTGAGAGTAGAGGCACTCTGGGAGAGAATGCCCAGTGACCAGCCATTCACCCTGTACAGAAGTGACTTGGACTTTGCCAGAGGAGGCTGAGAGCTAGCCTAAAAGTGAACCCTCTGAGGGATCCCCGTGAACTGTGATGGCTGGGCCTTCATAGATGCCCCAGGCCTGGACTTTCCTC
The DNA here is from genome assembly GCA_963574575.1 of Galagoides demidoff. Classification (NCBI taxonomy): domain Eukaryota; kingdom Metazoa; phylum Chordata; class Mammalia; order Primates; family Galagidae; genus Galagoides; species Galagoides demidoff. Next base: position 19,487 of record CAUYQV010019484.1, on the reverse strand, counting down.
CAAACCATTAGGAACACAGGGCAATCAGGGTTACAAGTCATTGTCTTCCTCCTCTCTTTATGCATTCTCTCAGACTCCTCAGCCTCTTTTTCCCTTCCCTTCCACCTCCCTCAGTCCCTTTTCCCTTTTCCTTTCTCCCCTTTTCTTTCCAGCATTCTCTTCTAGAAAAACCACCTAATAATGCTCTAAGGGCTCCCCATTGCTCACTTTGCATTTCTGACCACTCTACACCCCTGCTTCCCTGAGCTGAAGGAAAGATACAATAAACTTATTGTAAAGAGGATCCTCTCAGCTTGGTACCTGTGGCTCAAGCCTCTAAGGTGCCACCCACATACACCTGAGCTGGCAGGTTTGAATCCAGCCCAGGCCTGCCAGACAACAATGACGGCTGCGACCAAATAAATAAATAAATAAATAACCAGGCATTGTGGCAGGCGCCTGTAGTCCCAGCTACTTGGGAGGGAGAGGCAGGAGAATTGCTTTAGCCCAGGAGTTGGAGGTTGCTGTGAGCTGTGAGACTAAGGCACTCTACCCAGGGCCACAGCTTGAGGCTCTGTCTCAAAAAAGAAAAAAAAAAGAAAAAAGAAATAGAGGATGCTTTTCAGGAGTTGAGAGACCAGCCAGAGCACAAGCATCACATCCCCTCCCCTGTAGTCCCAGTTACTCAAGAGACTGAGGCAGATGGATCATTTGAACCCAAGAAAGTTTGAGGGTGCTGTGGGCTAGGCTGACACTGTGATGGCACCCAGGGCAACAGAGTGAGATTCTGTTTCAAAAGAAAAAAAAAGGAAGAGGATGCTCTTCATTTGTGTGTGTGTGTGTGTGTGTGTGTGTGTGTGAGAAAGAGAGAGAGAAGTGTGGAACCTTCTCTAAGGGCCAGAATCGTCCAGTCTTTGGGGTTGAATCCAAAAGAGGGGTTGTGAGGCTTGTCCCAGGAAGATGAAGTTTCTCTGGGGAGGGAAAACTTCCCTGGAGCCCCTGTACACCCAAAGGGTTCCGTGTGTGCCTCTGTGAGTGTAAGGCTAAGACTTTATAATTACCCAAAGGGGGATACTGTAGGTGTGCTCCCCTGGTGTGTGTGTGTGTGCAGTGGGGATAAAGGACTATGAGAAACCATGTAATGTGCCGACAGAAAAGCGGCTATACTCTGTAAAATAATTTAAAGAAGTTTATTCTAAGCCAAATTTAAGGACCACAACCCGGAGCCATGTCCAAGAAGTCTTGAGCAAGTGGACTTGTTGTTGTGAGGCGACAGTTTGGTTTTATACATTTCAGGGGGACAAGAACTACAGGTACAGGCTCGGGGCCTGTGGCTCAAGTAGTTAAGGCGCCAGCCACATACACCTAAGGTGGAGGGTTCAAATCCAGCCAGGCCCTCCAAACAACAATGATGGCTGCAACCAAAAAAATAGCCAGGTGTTTTGGTGGGTGCCTGTGGTCCCAGCTACTTGGGAGGCGGAGGCAGGAGACTCGCTTGAGCCCAGGAGTTGGAGGTTGCTGTGAGCTGTGATGCCATTGCACTCTACCCAGGTGGACAGCTTGAGGCTCTGTCTCAAAAAAAAAAAAAAAAAAAGAACTACAGGTGCAGTCATAAATCAATATATGGAAGGCAAACATTGGTTTGGCCTAAAGAAGTCATCTCAAGGGGGCGGGGCTTACAGGTTATAGGTGGGGTTAAAGATTCTTTTTTTTTTTAATTTTTTTGGTAGAGACAGAGTTTCACTTTATCCCCTCGGTAGAGTGTGGTGTCACACAGCACACAGTAACCTCCAACTCCTGCCACAACGCCTGGCTATTTTTTTGTTGCAGTTCAGTGGGTCCAGGTTTAAACCCGCCACCCTCCTCATATGAGGACTGCGCCCTACTCACTGAACCACAGGCACCAACCTAAAGATTCTTTATTTAGCTGACAATTGGCTGAAAGAGGCTGTGTTAACAGACCAGGAGTCACCGAAAAGTAATGTTTAAGATGAGCCTGTTAATCAGAGACAAACTACAGGACACATGCTGGGACCGAAGTGGTTTGTTGCGTATACTGAGCACCTGGAAGTATGTCTCATAGACCCTTAAGCCTATTAATGAGTCATCATTAATGGCCATCTCTAAGAAGGCAGGGGGACATGATGAGGCATTGTTTGATCTCCTTTCTCATGGTTAGCAACTAAGTTTTAGGGTATCCCCTAGGCCAAGACAGGGTCCAGTCAGTCAGCTGCTGGAGGGGAAGGAGCTTAAGATTTTATTTTCGTTCATAAACCTATGCAGATTGTGTGAATCTCCGACATAAGTGTGTTTGTGTTCCAGAGTGTGTATGTGTGCTGGCACATGCACCCCATCCTTTTAGGTCCCTGCACACCAGTCAGAATTCTACTAGCAGCCCCTCACACCCGGCAGTCTCTAGCAGTGGCCCTGAAAGCTACACCCAAGGCACAGCCCTTACACAGACAGCACAGTGACACAGCTCTCTCCTCCCCGACAGCTAGCTCCTCCGTACCCAGCAACACCAGCTGCCTCTTGGAGCTTGTGTTCGTGTTGAAAAACGGGATGGGGTGGGGGCAGGACACGAGCAATTTCACCAATGAAGCCGGTTCCTCGCCATCCTCCTCCTCCCCTCCCTCTCGGCTCCTTCCTTGCCCCTCCCCCTCCAAGTCACCACCGTCCAGTTCCCCGCCCTACACTCGTCCTCCCCCCACCCCCTCAAAGCTGTCCTTCAGTCCCCTCAACCCCAGCTCGCAGGCAGGATGAGCCCGAGAGACAGGGGCTCCGACGATCCGAGAGGGACAGAAACTGAGTGAGCCGGGCGGAGCCGGAGGCCGGGGCTGCGTGGGAGGAGGGAGGCCCGGAGGGAGCGGGAGGGAGGAGGGCGGGCTAGCGGGAGCCGCCGCCGGCGGGAGCCCTAGAGAGCCGCGTCCGGAGTGTGGTCTCTCATGGCAGTGCTGGACACAGCCAGAGGTAAGACGACCCCTGCCCAGTCCCCGGTGTCTCCTCCCCTCTTCCCCCCAGCTGCTTCCTCTCCCCGCCCGCCGTCCGGCCCCTCCTCCCCAGCCACCTGCTGTTTCTGCCCTGGAGAACCCAGTAGGGACACGAGTGGAACCTCCTGACCTTACCCCTTCACCCCGAAGGGCGAAGGACCCTGTTGGTCAGGGAGGCCCAGTAGTCCCCCGTCTACCTTCCTCTGATCCCCCTCTGTCCTTCACCTCCTTCTCTCCGTCCTTCACATCCTTCCTGCCTCCCTCCCTCTTTCTGACTCCCCATCTCTTTCTTCCTCAGCCCACCAGCTGGGCCTGGGTGGAGGTGGTTTGGGAGGGGTCCAAGGCTGCAGGGGAGAGTAGTGGGGGGTGTGCTCCTGACCAGTTCCCTCTACCTCCCTCTGGCTAGCCATTGCCATGGCAACTAGGGTGCACTGGGCTCTGGAGGGAAGACAAAAGTGGGGGTGGACTAGGACCTAAGGGGAAGGCAAGGGTCTGAGGTTCTTCCAAGCGAAATAGCCCATCTCCATGTGGTGTCCCATCTTTACCCAATTTATCCTAAAGCCATTATGTCCCTCCTTACAACCTCCACTCTGTTCAAGGTTTGTAAGATTTCCTCTTATCCCCCTCCCAGGGCTCAGCATCACTAAAATCAGGACTATCCTCTTTTCTATCTGAGGGAAACTGAGGCTCTGGGCCAGACAAGGAAAGAATCAAGGTCTTTCGGTGGAAGTCACCCCCTAGTGAACATTTGCCTTTTCTCCTTGGCCTCACTATTCCCTGCTCCCTACCCCCTCCAACCCCTCCTCCCTCCAAAGCATCCTCTCCAGGGGGTTCTGAGCTTTTCCTTCTATTTTCAGATACTATCACTTTGCCCCCTCTTTCTCTTCTGCTCAAACTCTCCTCCTTCTCCCTAATTCCCCCTCTTTCCATTTCTGGATGTTTCTGATGTAAGCGGTTTCCCCGCCTTCAGATTCCCTAGCCACCCCCCCCACCCAATCCCAGCCTCCTTTCTCCCATTTTCCCAGATCTGAGCAGGCTTGGGGAATGGAGCTGAGCTCCAAGACTGCTGGATCCAGGGAACCTGCAGGTAGGGGTGGGGGCTGTAATACCATATCCCCTTAAGAAGAAACAAGTCATGAGTCTTTTATCAGTAGCTCTGAAGAGACATTTAGAAACATGAAGATTGGAGTGAAGTAGTACTGAGCAGGGGATATCTAAAGAGGAACATGGAAGTTCCAGAGGGAGGAAAAAGGGCTAAAAGACAGGGAGTTACAGATACCTCTTTCCTGGAGGTATGGAAAGAGCAGGAGCTCTTACCTGTGTGAGGTGTTTGTCAATCTGACTCAAGGGACCCTAGTAATCAGTCATTTCTATAGTTTCAAGAGAAGGGTCACAAGAAGCCAGCTGGAGACCAGCTAGGCTCTACCTTTGCCCTCCTCCTGCCACATCTCATCCTTCCCTTACAGCTGGTCCAAAGGGCTGAGCACCACCTCCAAATCCCTGGGGCATGCAGAAGATTCCTGACTGGTCAAGAACCAGAGGAAAAAGAGACCTGGAAGTCCCAGCACAGGGGCCAGAACCCCCAACTAGCCTCATAGTTGGGAAGGCAGCCAGCTTGCTTCTGTCATCAGTTGGGGGAGGTTACTTAAGGAAAGCCCCACTCACTATGAAGGGGGAGGACTGCCTCTGCTGACCCTTAGTCTGTTCCCCTGCTCTCCACCTCTGCCCCCAGTGGGGTTGATCATGCAATGCTGAGCAGCAGTTTGGTCCTGGGAGCAGTCTGCCTCTCTGCAGGGCAAGGACTGTGGGCACCATGGGCTTGTGTGTGAGTGGGGCTCCCGGGTGATACCTAGCCCCCGCCCCCAGGAGTTCAAGGGGGGTTGGGGGCTGAGGATAGGATGGCTCGGGGTGGGCTGGGGGCAGAGGAGGCCTCCCTGCGCTCCAATGCCTTGTCCTGGCTGGCCTGTGGGCTCTTGGCGCTGCTGGCCAATGCCTGGATCATCCTCAGTATCTCAGCCAAGCAGCAGAAGCACAAGCCACTGGAGTTGCTGCTCTGCTTCCTGGCGGGCACTCACATACTCATGGCGGCGGTTCCCCTCACCACCTTTGCTGTGGTGCAGCTACGGCGGCAGGCTTCCTCCGACTATGACTGGAATGAGAGCATCTGCAAGGTCTTTGTGTCTACCTACTACACGCTGGCCCTGGCGACCTGCTTCACAGTTGCCTCACTGTCCTACCACCGCATGTGGATGGTGCGCTGGCCAGTCAACTACCGCCTCAGCAATGCCAAAAAGCAGGCACTGCATGCTGTTATGGGCATCTGGATGGTCAGCTTCATCCTCTCCACACTGCCCTCCATTGGCTGGCACAACAATGGCGAGCGCTACTATGCCCGAGGCTGCCAGTTCATAGTCTCCAAGATTGGCCTCGGCTTTGGCGTCTGTTTCAGCCTCTTGCTACTTGGGGGCATTGTCATGGGCCTAGTCTGTGTAGCCATCACCTTCTACCAGACACTGTGGGCCCGGCCCAGGAGGGCTCGGCAGGCCCGGAGAGCGGGGGGACTTGCGGGGACCAAGGGAAGTGGGCCAGGGGGGTTGGCTACCCGGCCAGCTTTTGAGGTGCCAGCCATTGTGGTAGAGGATGCCCGAGGGAAGCGGCGGTCCTCACTGGATGGCTCCGAGTCTGCCAAGACATCCCTGCAGGTCACCAACTTGGTCAGCGCCATCGTCTTTCTCTATGACTCGCTCACAGGGGTGCCCATCTTGGTGAGATCAGGGTTCCCCCCACCTGTTCTCCCTAATATCTAGCCTCCAGTATCATAACCTGACCTCCCACACCAATCATACAACAGCTCCATCATCTCTCCTCCAGTACCATCATCCATCTTCCTCTCTCTACCTAGCCCTTACTTCATTTGTGAGCCCCCATCTCTGTGATCCATCCTCTAGGCCCCCACTAACCCATCTCCCCCAGCTCCATCATCACCCTTAAGTGCTACTACCTGTCCTCCAGTGCCCTCATCCATCCTGTAGCTTCCCAGACCTGTCCTCCAGAAGCTGAGGTCCATTCTTCACCCCCTCATTCCCTCTGGAGATTGCATGGTTCCTGAGCACTCTTGGGTGGAAACCCCACCGGGCTCACCTTATCTAGTTCCTATTCCTGAGTTTCTGTCTGCCTTCAAGTTTCCTGCTGCACCTCTTTTCCTATCCCTCTGGACTTCTGGTCTTTGTGCCCAACACACTCCTGAGCTTGAGTCAGTCCCTTCCCTCTGCTTAGCCCCATCTCCATCTCCCACTTTGCCTCTGTCCCAATCACGTGCGTGGATCATACATCCCTTCCAGACTCTGGCCCACCAATTACTCTAGGTATCTGGGCCCTGACTGGGCCCATTCCCATCCTCCACCAGGTGGTGAGCTTCTTCTCCCTCAAGTCGGACTCAGCGCCTCCGTGGATGGTGCTGGCTGTGCTGTGGTGCTCCATGGCACAGACGCTGCTGCTGCCCTCCTTCATCTGGTCCTGCGAGCGCTACCGTGCCGACGTGCGCACAGTGTGGGAGCAGTGCGTGGCCATAATGTCCGAGGAGGATGGCGATGACGGTCAGAGGAGGGACTGGGCTTTCACTTTCCAGGACATCTATTCCCTGGTTCTAACCCTTTCCACCGCTCTTTCTCTGCAAGAGGATGGGCTGCCCTGTAGTGCCCCCTGCTGGCCAGAGCCCGCACCACCCCGCACCCCTTTCCCTATGCAGGCGCCCGGTGGCCCACTCCGGAAGCCTAGTCTGCCCAGCTCTGGCCCCTCCAGACTGTTAGGACTGTTCCTGAGTCCTAACACAACCATAAGGAAGGCTGTGGCACTAAGGGGAAGCTGGGCTTCCTGAGACATCAGCTATAGGGATAGTTCTTGGGGAAGGGCAGGTAATTTTTTCAATAAATTCATTTAGGCTGGGCGTGGTGGCTCACGCCTATAATCCTAGCACTCTGGGAGGCCGTGGGGGGTGGATTGCCTAAACTCACAGGTTCAAGACCAACGTGAGTCAGAGCAAGACCCCCGTCTCTAAAAATAGCTGGGCATTGTGGTGGGCACCTGTAGTCCCAATTACTTGGGAAGCTTGAGGCAAGAGAATCACTTGAGCCCAAGAGTTTGAGATTGCTGTGAGCTATGATGCCATATCTCTCTACGAAGAGTGACAAAGTATGACACTGTCTCAAAAAATAATAATAATAATTCATTTATACTTGTGAAGCGCTAGGGATTCAGCACTGACCAGCAAATGCTAGTCACTCTCACTGTCCTCTTGGAGCCTACAGACTAATGGGAACCTAAGGGGTCTCTTGGAACTTATAAAACAACTGGGGAGGGGGCTAGGCATTCCCTACCTCTAACCACTTTGCCCCTTTTCTCTTCTAGATGAGGGTTGTGATGACTATGCAGATGGCCGAGTGTGCAAAGTTCGCTTTGATGCTAATGGGGCCACAGGCCCAGGGGGCCGGGACCCCACCCAGGTGAAGCTGCTGCCCGGAAGGCACATGCTCTTTCCCCCTCTTGAGAGAGTCCACTACTTACAGGTATGGGACTGGGGAACATACCTCCTATCCTTGACACCCCATTCCACTCTTCTCCAGTGTCTTCCCTAGCCCTGGCCTGCAAGGCACCATGAGGGGTGGGTGAAAGAAAGGCATGGTACAAGAAAGTCCCCTGCAGACCTCCCAAGGCCAAGTTCGTCCTTTGGAACAACCATTCTGAACAAGGTTGAGAGGATGAAGTTGTCTTGCACAATCCCCAAGTTGGTTCCTGCCTCTGCTTCCTTTGTCCCTATAGCACCTCCAAGTGTCACCGGTTCCTCTTCCCAGGTCCCTTTGTCCCGCCGTCTATCCCATGATGAGATCAACATCTTCTCTACCCCTCGGACACCAGGCTCCTTCCTGCACAAGTGGTCATCCTCTGATGACATCCGGGTCCTCCCAATCCAGAGCCGGGCCCTTGGGAGTCCTTCTGAGTACCTGGGACAGAGACAAAGGCTGCAGGATGAGGAAGATGAGGATGAGGCTGAAGGTGGGGGGCTGGCCAGCCTTCGCCAATTCCTAGAGAGTGGGGTTCTTGGATCAGGTGGGGGACCCCCACGGGGTCCTGGTTTCTTTCGGGAGGAGATCACCACTTTCATTGATGAGACACCTTTGCCTTCTCCGACTGCCTCACCAGGGCCCTCTCCTCGTCGGCCTAGGCCACTGGGACTCTCACCCCGACGACTGTCCCTTGGGTCCCCTGATAACAGAGCTGTTGGACTTCCTTTGGGGCTAAGTACAGGGAGACGCTGCTCCCTAACTGGGGGTGAGGGGAGTACAAGGGCTTGGGGAGGATCCTGGGGCCCAAACAACCCCATATTCCCTCAGCTGACCCTCTAAGCCCGAGTGGGCCTGGTGGACTCAGAGGTGAGGGCCTGAGTGACCAACATCTCATCCTGGCCCTGAGCTTCGAACAGCTGTCTCCAGATTCTGGGAAGATGGACACTGGATCTGGGGCTCTAGAGCCCCTGCTGTCTCCCTCCAAGTGACCAGATGCCCTACTCACCTGCCACCATCCCTAGCAAAATGTATTAAAGTCTGAACTGTTGCCATGGAAACCTCAGCGTCCAGTGTACTGTGATGGCAAAGTGTACCATCAGAGACTTAAGGGGAAGAGTGACTCCTAGAGAAAGACTAGAGCAGGGCAGCAGGAGGAGGCAGAGAAAGACACAGGGAGAAATGATCATACACCCTTTAATGTAAAGACATGTATAGAAACTGCAGAGAGGTGCATATTGAACTGGGGGCGGTGACATGGGGACACAGTGGAGTTTGTTGGTTTGGGGTGGAAAAGATCTTTGCTTAGATTTGTAGAGGCAGTTTAGAGAGAGCCTGTGTCTATCCACACTGCTCCCCAACTCTCTTCCTAACCCCAAATCTATCCAAGCACTCACTTTCTAGTCAGCAAAGAGTTTGGGGCTGACTTAGTGACCCAGGCCTGGAGTTACCCTCCTTCACTCTGCATTCTAAAGCTCCTTCTCCAAAGGCGTGTACTTATGGTTAAGGGTGTGTGGGAGGCGTCCACACTACTTCTCTTGGACCCAAGAGTGGAAGAGAACACAGCCCAGTAGTTTCCCCCATCACCATAGGCCTCAGGGGCTGGAGCCACTCCAGGCCTGCTCCTGTTTCCACTTTTTGCCCTCCTTCTCCCCAGTTTCCCTTTCTCAACCCACACTAGTCCCCCTGTCTTTTTTTTTTTTTTTTTTGCAGTTTTTGGCTAGGGCTAGGTTTGAACCCAACACCTCTGATATATGGAGCCAGTGCTCTACTCCTTGAGCCACAGGCATCACCCAGTCCCCCAGTCTTAAAGATGGCTTTCCCCACTCAGTACTCGGCTCCCTCTGACTTCTCTCCCCATCTGTCACATTGGAGGAGCTTTCTTCAGCATTCCTCATTCCTGCTCGCTCTCTCTCCTTCCGCCTCTCCATCTCTCCTACTTTCCCCTCCCTCTTCGTCCCCCCTTCTCCCTCCCTCTCTGTTCCCGCATTTCCTTTCGGCAGCCAGCCGGCCACTCTGGCACCATGCTCCGGCTCCTCAGGCTGCTGTTGCTGCTGCTGCTGCCTCCCCCTGGGTCCCCTGAGCCCCCCGGCCTGGCCTCCGTGTTCCCGGGAGCGCCGCCGCAGGCCCCCGACTTGCTCTATGCCGACGGGCTGCGCGCCTACTCGGCGGGTGCCTGGGCGCCCGCCGTGGCGCTGCTGCGGGAGGCTCTGCGAAGCTGGGCGGAGCTGGGCCGCGCGCGGCGGGACTGCGGCGCTAGCTGTGCGGCCGAGCCTGGCGCCGCGCTTCCCTCCGTGCTGCTTGGCGCCACGAGCCCCGACTCGGGGCCGGGACCGGCCCAGGGGTCCTGGGAGCGGCTGCTCCTCCGCGCCGCCCTCCGCCGCGCCGAGTGCCTGACCCAGTGCGCCGCGCGGAGGCTAGGCCCCGGGGGCGCAGCGCGACTTCGCGTGGGGAGCGCGCTCCGGGACGCCTTCCGCCGTCGAGAGCCCTACAACTACCTTCAGGGGGCCTACTACAAGGTGCGGAGCCGACCGGGCCGCGGCGAGGATGCACCCCCGTCCCTCATGGTGCTGTCCCACTGTGAGCTGACCGGAGAGGGCGGAATACTAGTTCCTGGGATCGGACGGGGGCCGTGGGGCACACCGCGGGCCTCTGCATTGAAGGGTCCAGCCCTAACGACCGCTGGGACCTGTTGAGATAGAAGAGTGATGGCCGAGGGAGAGTAGGAGCAAAGTTGGAATGGAGTGGGGTGGGAGTAGATCGCAGATGGAGGGAAGGGGCCTGCAATTTTACTTCAGTAGGTCTTATTGAGACCTACGTGGAGGTAAGCGTCATCTCCTCCTAGGAATGAAGTGGTGGGGTGGGGACCGGAAGAGTGCGGGGCAGGAGAGAGCTTTGGAAAGGAAAGAGCAGAAGGGGCAAGGCTGAGGGCCCTTGAGATGCCAGTGCACCAAGCTCCCTCCCCTGCTGCTCTTTTAGCTATTGCCTACATGGCTTGGGAGGGGGCGCTGCCACACACCTCAGCCCGGGGACCTAGAGATCTACCGGTTTTGCTGGTCGCTGAGGTCCTCACTTAGAGGTCACTTCCACCTAGTCTCCAGAACAGAGGCCCTGAGGCCCATGTCCCACCCAGTCTGAAGTCTTCAGACCCCCTTCCTTCCATGCCAGACTCCTGAGAGTCTCAACATTCCATTTTCTGCAGGTTGGGAAGTGGGCCATGGAAACCTGAGAAGGCACAGTTCTGATTAACCAGTCTTCCATAGGCTCTTGGGCAGCCCAGGAGTGTATGTCTGGTGCAGGGGGACAGAAGTCTAACAGTCCCACCTCAGAGCTCTGGTCATCCCTCCTCCTCCTCAGCTGAAGAAGCTGGACCTGGCGGCAGCTGCAGCACACACCTTCTTTGTAGCAAACCCAACACACCTGCAGATGCGGGAGGACATGGCTAAGTACAGACGAATGTCTGGGGTCCAGCCCCAGAGTTTCCGAGACCTGGAGACTCCTCCACACTGGGTGAGACCCTAAGCACCACCCCTGTCTTGCCCTCAGCCTTTGGTTGGCTGGGTACATACCACAGCTGTCACTGAACTGTGATCCTATCCAGTGTGTGCATCTGGAGATCTGACCCTGGGTAGGGAGTCCATTTCTGGGACTTAGTTTCCTTCCTAGATGATCACTAAAGTCTCAGATTATGAGGCCCACCCCTGTTTGTCCCCAAGGTGAAATGAGATCGATGCCCCAAATGAGACCAACACCCCTCTCCTTCTTTCTACCTCCCAATCTTATTTGCCCCTCTGCCCAGATCTCAGGTGATGGACTACTCCTCTCCCTAACAGGCAGCCTATGACACTGGCTTGGAGCTACTGAGGCGCCAGGAAGCAGGACTGGCACTGCCCAGGCTAGAGGCGGCCCTGCAGGGGAGCCTGGCTCAGATGGAGAGTTGCCGGGCAGGCTGTGAGGGCCCTGAGGAGCAGCAGGGGGCAGGAGAGGAGGAGGAAGGGGCTGGGAGCCAAGGGGGCCTCTATGAGGCCATTGCAGGTAAGTAGCTGGGAGTTGAAGGGGGCACTGGTAAAGGGGGGATGGGGGAGCATACACAAGCTGAATAGCTTGTGTGTGTCCTCCACAGGACATTGGATTCGGGTCCTACAGTGCCGGCAGCGCTGCGTGGGAGAAACAGCCACACGTCCTGGTCGAAGCTTCCCTGTCCCTGATTTTCTTCCCAGCCAGCTGAGGTGGCTGCATGAAACCTATGCTCAGGGTGAGTTGGGGAAGTGGGATCCTGTGAGTGCTTGTGGCTGGAAAGAGGGGGTTTGTCTCTGATGGCATCCTAAGCTTCTTCTCTCTGTCCTTCCTATCTGTCTCTGGACCAATAGTATCACTGTCAGGGTTCCATGGGGACTGTCACTTCAGGAAGTGAGGGCTCTAGTTTGCTCTCCTTGGTACCTGTGAAAGCTCAGGAGATGGGTCTCAGGCCCCTTCTGCCTTATTATTTCTCACCTTCCTTTATTTTCTCCTCTCTTCCTCTTCTTTGAACTCGTCTTTGAACTCTTCAGCTGAGGTATGTTTGCTTCATCTTTTGAAAAAAGCAGTAGCTGTGCATGTCTGCCAAGGAGCTGGGGCTCTTGGAGTTGGTTGGTTGGCCTTGGGAGACCGCCTTGTCCAGCACTGCCTCTGCAGACCGTTATATTCTCAGTCTCTGTCCTCCATACCACTCTATTACTCCCTTTCCAGTTGGCAATCTATCCCAGGCTGTGGAAAATGTCTTGAGTGTCCTGCTCTTCTATCCGGAGGAAGAGGCTGCCAAGAGTGCTCTGAACAAGTACCAGGCCCAGATAGGAGAGCCAAGACCTGGTCTCGGGCCAAGAGAGGTAACTCCCCTCTCCAGCCTTGCCCCTCCAGGTGGCTGTAAATCAAACAAATATACCTGAGAAACAATTAAGACCTCTGACCCCCATTCTGGCCTTTTACCCAAGCATTCTAGTCACCAAAGGGAACCCCAAGTCCAGCTCCTGACTTTAGTCTCAATCCCTGGTCTGCACATCAGACTATACTTCTGAATCCGAACCCCAGCCCCAGCTCTCTTTCTTTTACCTCACTCCTGCCTGCTCCTACCTTCTACTCATGGACACACACATGCACACACACTCCCACTCCCACCCCCGGTTTGAGCGTACATGCTCTGTAGCTGCTGAGGGAAGAGAGTTGAACTGAGAAACCAGGAGGCACACTGCTGACTGGGTTCAAGAGGTTTGCAGGCAGTGCGTAGAGCCTGGGCTGCCCTGCTCTCCTCCAGCCTCAACCTCCCTGCCCCACTTACATGCTCCTTGTCTCACCCCCTCAGGACATCCAGCACTTCTTCCTTCGGTCCCTGGGGGAGAAGAGGCAGCTCTACTATGCTATGGAGCACCTGGGGATCAACTTCACAGATCCTGTGAGTCCCTCACTCTTCCCCCATCCTACCCTTAGTGCTCCCAGGAAGGAGGTAACAGCAATGCCCCATACTGATATGTCGCTTAGGTTTGTAACAGTTTTCCATTTTTCTACTTGTGTCTCCCCTCCCAGTTTTACAGGGATGGAGGCTGTGTGCTTATAGCTGAGGGTGGCTTTGGGGTCATGCAGGGCTAAGTGTCTATCCCTCCTCTGCCCTGAACAAGTGCTGGATCTCAACTTGCCTCCGCCTCAATTTCCTTGCCCTTTTTTTTTTTTTAGAGACAGAGTCTCACTTTGTTGCCCTTGGTAGAGTACTGTGGCATCACAGCTCACAGCAACCTCCAGCTCCTGGGCTTAGGCGATTCTCTTGCCTCAGCCTCCCGAGTAGCTGGGACCACAGGCACCTGCCACAATGCCTGGCTATTTTTTTTGTTGCAATTTGGCTGGGGCTGGGTTTGAACCCGCCACCCTTGGTATATGGGGCTGGTGCCCTACTCACTGAGCCACAGTGCCATCCAATTTCCTTGCCTTTGAATTGGAATAAACACCATTTTACAGAGCTGTTGAAGTCATATCATTTGACATAAAGCACAGAAAGCTCTGTGACTACTACTGCTTCTGTCACTCTTCTTCTTTCTCTTCTTCTTCTTCTTTTTTTTTTTTTGAGACATAGTCTCATTTTGTTGCCCTAGGTAGAGTGCCTTGGCCTTATAGCTTCCAGCAACCTCTAACTCAGGGATCCTCAAACTTTTTAAACAGGGGGCCAGTTCACTGTCCCTCAGAATGTTAGAGGGCCAGACTGCGGGCCCTGGGACCAGTCGGCTACTAAGCAGACAGGCAGCAGCGGCAAAAACACCCGGCGGGCTGAATAAATGTCCTAGGTGGGCTGCATGTGGCCTGCAGGCTGTAGTTTGAGGACACCTGCTCTAACTCCTGGGCTCAAGCAATTCTCTTGTCTCAGCCTCCTAAGTAGCTGGGACTACAGGCACCTGCCATAACACCCAGCTACTTTTTTTTTTTTTGAGACGGAGCCTCAAGCTATCCCCCTGGGTAGAGTGCCACAGCATCACAGCTCATAGCAACCTCCAACTCCTGGGCTCAAGCGAGCCTCCTGCCTCCACCTCCCAAGTAGCTGGGACCACAGACGCCCGCCACAACGCCTGGCCATTTTTTGGTTGCGGCCATCATTGTTGTTTGGTGGGCCCGGGCTGGGGATTCGAACCCGCCACCTTAGGTGTACGTGGCTGGTGCCTTAGCCAATTGAGCCACAGGCGCCGAGCCAACACCCGGCTATTTTTAGAGATAAGGTCTTGCTCTGACTCAGGCTGGTCTTGAACCTGTGAGCTCAGGCAATCCACCCGCTTCCCAGAGTGGTAGGATTATAGGCATGAGCCACTATGCCTGGCCTATCACTCTTCTTCTTCTAGCTAAGAGAGGACACTGACAGGCAGAGGTCTTCCAGAGTTAGTACAGTAGCATGAAGAGGGTTGCTCCATTTTCTTGGCACTACTGATACTTTGGACCTGATAATTCTTTGTTTTGGGGAGGGAGAAGGGGCTGTCCTATACATTGTAGGATGTTCAGCAGCATCCCTGGTCTCTACCCAGTAGAGGTCAATGCCATACTGACATCCCCTGAGTCATGACAATCAATCATGTTTCTAGACATTCCCTAATGTCCCCTGAGGGTGTGTATGTGTTAAATTTCTTTAGTTGAGAACCACTGGTTAAAAGTGAGAACTCTTGGCTCGGCGCCTGTGGCTCAAGTGGCTAAGGCGCCAGCCACATACACCTAAGGTGGTGGATTTGAATCTAGCCCGGGCCCGCCAAACAATGATGGCTGCAACCAAAACTAGCCAGGCGTTGTGGCAGGCGCCTGTGGTCCCAGCTACTTGGGAGGCGGAGGCAGACTTGCTTGAACCCAGGAGTTGGAGGTTGCTGTGAGCTGTGATACCATGGCACTCTACCCAGGGGGACAGAGCTTGAGGCTCTGTCTCAAAAAAAAAAAAGAGAACTCTTTAACCAGTTTGATGAAAATATTTCAAATTGTATATGAAAACACCGCACTGTACCCCATGATTGCATTAATGTACACAGCTATGATTTAATTTAAAAAAAAAAAAAGGGAGAACTCTGAGGTTAGTTTAAAACTCCACTCTGTCACTTACTGGCCGTGTGCTCTTGAACATGTTACCCAGGAGTTGGTTTCTGCACCTCAGGACCCTCAATTGCAAATTGAACACATTAATGTTACTTGTTTCATAAGCCTACTGTGAACTTCAAATGCTAAATTCCACTTCCACCTGTAAAGAAAGCCCTTAGCTAGCACCTGGCAAATAGGAAGTGCTGTGGAAGTTATTGTTGTTACAGAGTTAGTATCCAGGGCTTCTGACACTGAGTCCAGGGCTTTTGGTACCACCACCTTCCCCTCTGGAAATAGGACCTTAATGTGGTTTAATTCAATGTCAGGAATTCTAAGGGCTGGACTTGGTGGGTGATAGTGCTTCTCTTAACTGTCACAGGATCCCTGGACCCCTGCAGCTCTCATCCCTGAGACACTTAGAGAAAAGCTAAGGTAGGAGATGCCCTGTGGTGGGAGGTGCTCAGCTCGAGCTGGGAGTCTGGGTCTGTACAGTCCTGGGCATCCACTGAGCACATCTCTCACCCCTGAGAGAGGATCAAGAGAAGAGGCCTTGGGACCATGAGCCTCCTCAGCCAAAGCCCTTGACCTACTGGAAAGGTGAGTTCCTGGGAAGGAGGAGGGCCTGGTGGCTAACAGCTATTGCTGGGCCTGCTCTCAGGGAGTCTCAGCCACCTCTGCCATGTTCCTTCTCTGGCAGATGTTCTCCTCCTGGAGGGAGTGACCCTGACCCAGGATGCCAGGCAATTGAACGGGTCAGAGCGGGCAGTGTTGGATGGGCTGCTCACCCCAGCCGAGTGTGGGGTGCTGCTGCAGCTTGCCAAGGTGGGAAAACCTTCAAGCACAGTAGCTAGTTTGGGACCCTCAGGCATGGTTGCCTGTTCCCTTGCTCTTGGCCTGTCTCTTCCCTGTTCTGCCTGTCCTGATTATCCAGTGAGAACCGTGCTGATTATCCAGTGGGGACTGTGCTTACCACTTCCTCTCAGTTGCTAATGAGTTCCTTTTCCTGTTACTGTAGCTGACATAAGGCAGACATTCTTTACATAAGAATTTAAAGACATTCTTTCATAAGGCATTTTGCTAGAAATAGATAGGAAGAAAGAAACACAAAGGCATAAAAGTAGATGATTTTGCACGTGAGGATTCCATGGTTAGTCTTCCATGGTTAATCGAGAATTTAGTTACCAGCTTGGTCATCAGCTCAGCAGACACATAGGCTTCTTTTACTGTCTGCTGTGTCCCCATCATGCCCAACAGATTGAGTCTGCCATTTTATGAAGCTCAATCTTCATTGGAGGCTAGTGCTTATTCAGCACACACTCATTGAGTAGCTGTTGTGTACTAGAAACTGCTAGGTTCCAGGAAGAGGTAGAGGAACAGACTCTGCCCTTTGGGAGCTCATGTACAGAGAAGGAAACAGACATGGAGATACATAACATGAGCAGGTGGTAAGTTTGATAAAAGTAGTATGACTCATCCAAATAGAAGCACCGAAAAGCAAAGTTACAGAAGGCTTACTAGAGGGGGTGGCATTTCAGCTGAGTCTTAAAGATGAGTTAAGCAGACAGAGAAGGTTGGTGGGATGTCAGTCTAAGAGGGAGAAGAACATTCTGGGGAATGCAGCAGAGCACAGGAGTGGGAACAGGGGCAGCTCCAACAAGCATTACAAGCAATTTATTTTAATATCTCTGAGCCTAGTTTTCTCATCTATATAATGGGCTAATAATAGTGCTTTTGTGGTAGGATAGTTGTGAGGATTAAGTGAGTTAGTACCTGGTAAAGCTCTTAGAAGAACATAGAAGGTTCTGCATTTGCTGTTATCATTAAGCTGTAGTTACCAAAAGGCTGTATGGAGAAGAGGGTGGGAGCCCAGAGGTGAAGGCCCTGTGACATGGAGAGTCTTCTGTGATCCCCAGGGAGTCTGGACTTTATTTGTAAATGGTAGATAGCTGCAGAAGGGTTTAGGGCAGTGGTTCTCAACCTTCCCAATGCTGTGATATATTTTCATTGTTACAAAGGGGCGGCGACCCACAGGTTGAGAACCGCTGGTTTAGGAGGTGTTGACAGTTCAGTGGCTGTAGAGCCTCCAGAATCTAGTGTCACCTTCCTGTAGAGCCGCTAGGTCCCTCTAGTGGCAGTATGTAGAATGTAATGGGAGAGGAAATGGGAGAGGAAACTTCTAAGTGTCACTGCCTTAGGTTAGGTCCTCACTCCAAGGGAATGAAGAGAGGGGAACAGATGAGAAATATTTAGAAAATCAAAAATAGAGAAGCTAAGGACTAAATCCTTATGGAAGACAATGAGAAATGGAGTTAAGGATAACTCCTAAGTATTGAACCTTGTTTCTGTGTCTTTTTTTTTCTTTCTTTTTTTTTTTTTTTGAGACAGAGTCTTGCTCTGTTGCCCAGGCTACAGTACCATGGCATAACCCACAGCAACCTCAAACTCCTGAGCTCAAGCGATCTTCCTGCTTTGGCCTCCCCCTGTAGTTGGAACTAAAGGCACCCGCCACAATACCCCGCTAATTTTTCTATTTTTAGTAGAGATGGGGTCTCACTCTTGCTGAGGTTAGTCTCAAACTCCTGAGCTCAAGAGATCCTCCTACTTCAACCTCCCAGCTACCTTACCCAGTCTTGTTTCCATGCCTTGGTCACACTAACCTCATTCTGGCCTTACTATTTGCTGTTTCCTCTGTCTGGAATATTTCTCCCTCACATATTCAAGTAGCTCTTTTGCATTAATTTAGATGTTACCTCTTCAATTAACTGTCCCCTGACCCCTGCCTAGGCACTTTCATGATTGTAACTCTGTTTAAGTTTCTTTATACTCTTCCGTTCTCTTCATAGCTCTCATCATCATCAAAATTGATCCTAGTTTACATACCAAGCATGTTTTTTTTGTTTTTTTTTTGTTTTTTTGAGACGGAGCCTCAAGCTATCCCCCTGGGTAGAGTGCCATGGCATCACAGCTCATAGCAACCTCCAACTCCTGGGCTCAAGCGAGTCTCCTGCCTCCACCTCCCAAGTAGCTGGGACCACAGGCGTCCGCCACAACGCCTGGCCATTTTTTAGTTGCAGCCATCATTGTTGTTTGGCGGGCCCGGGCTGGGGATTTGAACCCACCACCTTAGGTATACATGGCTGGCGCCTTAGCCGATTGAGCCACAGGCGCCGAGCCACATACCAAGCATGTTAAGTGAAAAATATAATAAATAGGCTCAGTGCCTGCAGCTCAGCAGCTAGGGCGCTAGCCACATACACCACGGCTGGTAGGTTCAAACTCAGCCTGAGCCTGCCAAACAATGACAACTACAACAACAACAAAAAAAATAGCTGGGCATTGTGGTGGGCACCTTTAGTCCCAGCTACGTGAGAGGCTGAAGCAAGAGAGTCATTTAAGCCCAAGAGTTTGAGGTTGTTGTGAGCTGTGATGCCACGGCACTTTGAGGGTAACATAGTGAGACTGTCTCAAAAAAAAAAGAAAAATATAATAACTAAATTGATCTATTTTATCTTTTTTTTTTTTTAAAGACAGTCTCACTTTGTCACCCTTGATAGAGTGCTGTGGCATCATAGCTCACAGCAACCTCCAACTTTCAGGCTTAAGAGATTCTCTTGCCTCAGCCTCCCAAGTAGCTGGGACTACAGGTGCCCACCACAGTGCCCAGCTATTTTTTGTTGCAGTTGTCATTGTTGTTTACCAGGCCCAGGCTGGGCTCGAACCCTCTAGCCTTAGTGTATGTGGCTGGTGCTGTAACCACTATGCTACGGGCGCTGAGCCTCTACAAAAAATTTGTTTAGGGGTGGTGCCTGTGGCTCAAAGGAGTAGGGCGCCAGCCCCATATGCCGTAGGTGGCAGGTTCAAACCCAGCCCTGGCCAAAAACTGCAAAAAAAAAAAAAAAATTTTTTTTTTTTGTTTAAAATTAACTGAGCATGTTGGTGTGCCTGCTACTCAGAGGGCTGAGGCAAGAGGATCACTGTCTTCAAGAGTTTGAGGCTGCAGGAAGCTGTGATCACACCAATGTATTCCAACCTAGGTGACAGAGCAAGACCCTGTCTATAAAAAAAAAGTAAATAAATAAATCCCATGAGAATGAGAGTAGGGACTTTTTTTTTTTTTTTCCAATGTATAAGTCGGCTCGGCACCTGTGGCTCAAGTGGCTAAGGCGCCAGCCACATACACCTAAGGTGGCAGGTTTGAATCCAACCCAAGCCCTCCAAAACAACAATGACGGCTGCAACCAAAAAAATAGCCGGGCGTTGTGGCAGGCGCCTGTGGTCCCAGCTACTTGGGAGGCGGAGGCAGGAGACTCGCTTGAGCCCAGGAGTTGGAGGTTGCTATGAGCTGTGATGCCATGGCACTCTACCCAGGGGGACAGCTTGAGGCTCTGTC